>JAVJIF010020159.1:0-125285 GCA_038442645.1 Agave tequilana | reverse complement strand
AATAGGAATAAATATATATGACAACTATCTCATCTGTAAACTAATCAACTGATATAAAAGATCAACTATCTCAACGGTGGACAAACAACTGATATCAAAGTCAACTATCACAAATGTAAACTAATAGCTAATGTCTGATGTGTAACCTATATGTCACTAGTCTGGTTGGTTATTATTAACCTAACTAATGTAGTACTTAGCTGTGTCCCATACCACAACCGTTTTCCCACATATCAAACAATATTATCGTTGTTGTAACTGCCTGCCAATGTAGTGCATGTGTTTTGGAAGAGTACCGTGCATGCCCGGTACCACGGTCTATCACCCCTGGCACTGAACCAGGACAAGCCGCTAGGCTCTGACAACTGAAGACCACAGCCCCACACGAAAAGACAACTAGTGTGGCGCCGTAATCCGGGCATAGCCCTGACAACTAACACCCCTGGCGCTGGACCAGGACAAGCCGCTAGGCTCTGACAACTGAATGGGTAGCCAGTACTACCCTGGTTCCCCATGGTTGGAACCCACAACTCGGTACCATAAGAATCCTTCCAAAATACACGACATGCATCATCAGGCAATTACCCCTTTTCCCCGGGTTATGGTGTCTTTTATTAATAAGCATTCAATTGTGACTTAATCTGTAATAGTAACCAATATCTCCAATAACTGTTGATGTCAACACTAGCTGATAATCTGACAACTGGTAACTGATAACTGATATCTGACAACTGTGATATCCCACAACTATGATATCCGACAACTCTGATATCCGACAACTGTGATATCTGACAACTAATATCTGACATCTGAATAGAGTACTGGAGATATAGCTACTAACACAAAGGTGATACAAACAACTAGTCTCACTGACAACTATAACTAGTAACTGATCTCTGCCATCTCATATCAACAATGAAATACATGATCACTGATCACTACCACAAATGTATCACTGACAACTGGTGTCACTAATAACTGGCAAACTGATAACTGGTACAGATCTCTGCCAACTCATATAACTCTAAAGTACATATCTTATGATCACCAATAAACAGTCTCGCCAATAACTGATAAACTAATAATTGATATCTGGTAACTTTGAAGTACAACATACCGTCATCGAATAGAACACCATCATAATAATCATCTCTACTGACTGAAGTAATCAATAACCAATCATGAAGCATATAGTATGTCCTCGAGATCATCAAGTCAACACATACTGAATCATAATGAAGTAAAGGATTCATCCTCAAACAACCGCAATCTAGAATAAGTCCACTCTTGAGTCAATACCAACAACTCACCCATACTCAAATGATATAATCGGTGGATATATCTAAGAACTCTAGCTTCTAATAATCCAAAACCAATATGGTATCACATATCAAAGTCAAAGGTAAGATATCCACACATCTGGTCACAATCCAACAAATCAGTAACATCTGAATACTGAACGATATTCAATGTAAATAACATAAATCTCAGATCAATCCAAACTCCAACTAAGTCCATATACTGATCCAACCGTCATAATCTTTTAGTAAAGTAAGATCACATCTAACATGTCCTCAAATCCCCGAATAAACTCCTAAACTGAATTATCACCAAGTAAGGAATATCAAGTCTGATAATTGTTCAGATAAAATGTAGATCGTAAATCACAAACACGAACTAATCCAACATAAGATCAACTTAGTGTATAGTCCAAGTTCCTTTACAATCAGTCCCAGTCTGAAACAGTAATCATCTATTCATGAAATGATATAACTCTAATATCTCAAGGTCCAAATACGAGATCCTCATATATCTGATACTCAAATATGTACTTAGTCTAGTCAATCAATAGATCGAGTCAAGTCACAGTCTAAGGGTATATCAAAACTAGGCCTAAGCCAACAGAGACAATCTACCAACACATGGAATACCGCTAATACAAGCAAATGTCAACTACATGAATAAAGTGGACAATCATATATGTCTCATGATCTGGTACAAGCAATCAAACTAGTAAAGTATAACGAAAAGTCACATAAAATGATAAAGGCAACATGTAAAGTATATCAATAACGATAAATACACAAGAACAAACACTCACATGAAATGACGCGGTTTCGGAACCGAATCTCTTTTGGTCTTCACTGCACGAACTGGTACTGGTCTACGAATCATCCCATGCATCGGTCTTCGGATCTCCTGTGTGTCGGGTCCACAACGGTACGAATCCGAATCATGTTCGGGTCTTCTGCAACTGATCCGGAATACTGTAGCATGTAACCAAATATACAAATAAATATAAATGCACGCTAAGCACTTACACGTGCATACGGACATATACGCGTACACGTACATATACACGTATACAAGCATACACATACATACATACCCATAAATAAATATACCTATACATTAATTACTAAACTATACATGTAAATATTTAAAGAATAAATTCATGCATTCATATACATCATGCATACACATGCATGCATCCAAACTTGCAAAGGCACTCACGCACACATATGCAAACACACATTTAATTGAACTTCCAAATATTTACAATATTGTCATTTACATGTAAATAAAGCTAACCTCGAGCTGATTTGCGGCGCACCGACGGAGGCTCCGACGGAGGCGTACGGGATCGCGGAGGGTGTCGTTGGATAGAGCAACTCGCCGTGAAGGGCGTGGGGTGCGTTCGCGCTCGCCGTCGTCGTTCACGGTGTCCCGCGGAGGGCCCGAAAATAGCTCGGAGTAGGATTTTTGCCGCATACAACAAACACAAATATGAATTAGTACACATCCATTCACTAACACATAAATACATAAATTCAAACATCTTTGGCATAATTATGTACCCAAGGAAGGAGGTCACGCACTCACTTGCGTATAATTAAATGTAAAGTTCATACAAATGCTAATAAAATACAAACCCATCTAAATACCCACACCAAGTATTTACAGAGAGGGAGAGGGCTCACGTTGCTTGGCCAATGGGGAGACTCGGTGCTTGCCTTGGTGCCTTGCCATGGGCTGTGGAGTTCGGCCAAAGGAGGAGGGCTGTGTACACGGGAATAGGCAGGGACAGCAAGGGGAGAGAAGATCCGGGGTTGGGCTCCCTGGATGCGGCAGTGCAAAGGAGGAGGCCAGCCAATGGGGTGATGTTGCTGCCGTCCATGGAGGGGGCCAGCCCCGGCTGCCTGGGCTTGAGATGGAGGGCTGGAGGTGGGCAGCAAGGAGTTGTCGAGGGGCTGCTGGTTGCGGCCTGTTGGAGGAGGGATCGGGGCAGCCGTGGTGGGATGTTGGGGGGAGTTTGTTGCGCGCTCGTGGAGGCCGGGGAGCTCGCGGCTTGGCCAGGATGGGGCACTGAAAGAAGGCCATGGAGCTCGGTCTTGGTTTGCGCGGGCCCAGGATTGGGAGGCGCTGCCATAGGTGGATGCGGCTGGATGTTTGGGGAAGAGAAGATGGGGATTAGATTAGGTTTAGGGTTTAGAATTAGGATTATATAAAAGGTATTGGGTTAATGGGTTGAATGCTAACGGGTATGGTTTAACGGGTAGGATCCAATTGGGTAAATGTGTAATGGGTATTGGGTCTATGGATATGGAAATGGATTATGAGTATAGGACCCAAAGAATACAAATAATAATAATCTTAATATTATTAACAAGATCAATAGTTAATCATATTATTAGTAATATCAATATAAATAACTTTACAAAATAATCATAATAATGAATAGTAATATTAAATACTAATGACAATAATTAAATAATACCACTAATAATTAGAATAACTATAACAATAGTAATAAAGATAATTAACAACATCACTAATAATATTAATATTAAAATAAATAAAATAATGGTAACACTAATAATAATAATAAATAAGAATATTAGGAACACTACTAATAATTAATAAGCACTAACAATATTAATAAAAAAAATACAGTATTTCTAGCTAGGGATCTTACACTCTACCCACCTTATAAAAATTTCGTCCCCGAAATTCAAATAAAGTAGGGAATGGTAAAAGAGTCCCAAGAAATCAAGAAGAAGACAAACAAACACCACATCGCTACTCTGCACATCATAAATCCACCACGCTTCCGCTGCGCACCCTGATACACTCCACCGGCTTCAACATGAAGTAACCCAATCCCAAGAGATAAAATCAAGAAATAGAACCAAGAAGGATGGCAAGAAGGAAGATGAAGATACTGATCACTCAAAAATAGAGTAGAAATCAAGGATACCAAAAGATCAAAGATGAGGATCTTTAAAGGAAGGATGGCCAATTCCAAATGGACTGAATATCATAATGGATAGTATATGTATATTGCAGTATAACAATAGCTTATTTTCAAGTTACCGGTAAGAGCTAGGTCTCTCTTGCGAAACAAAAGTCAAAATTTCACATCACAAGTCGAAAACCTAGGCTCTGATACCAAAAAAAACCCTGTCACGCCCCGCTTCCCAAAATACGCTGGAGCGGAGACGCGACATGAGTCGGCGACGCATATACGCGAGGAAAATCCCTCACGTATACGCGCTAAGCCTTAAGTAACCTGAAACAAGCTATAATAAATCCCAACTGTAATGAATACTGAATACTGCAATACCACATATGAGCAACCACGCATGATATCATATGAATCAAGACTGGAATAACAACTGAACTGATATAACAAGAAACAGGAAATGATACGAAGGCTAGAAAGATAAAAGTACCAGAATAGAATAGGGAGAAGCTCCAGCTATTCGCAAAGAGCACAGTCTCATCGTACACCTGCACAAAGGAAACCAATCGTCCAATATCTGGACGTGCAAATCCAGGGTCGTCAGAACGCGACCATGGTGAGTGTGTGTGTGTAAAGGGGGAAAAGCTCGTGCATGAGAAACGGTGCATAAGGAAATATCAAGAATAACTGCAAATATCATATAACTGAATAACAGATAAACAACTGCAGATATATGATAAATAAGTATCATGACATGATAAACATCTGAACTGAAGCATATCTGGTATCAATATCAACAAAGATATAAGACAACTAATAAACTGCTGAACTGAAGTATAACAGCAACAATAGGAATAAATATATATGACAACTATCTCATCTGTAAACTAATCAACTGATATAAAAGATCAACTATCTCAACGGTGGACAAACAACTGATATCAAAGTCAACTATCACAAATGTAAACTAATAGCTAATGTCTGATGTGTAACCTATATGTCACTAGTCTGGTTGGTTATTATTAACCTAACTAATGTAGTACTTAGCTGTGTCCCATACCACAACCGTTTTCCCACATATCAAACAATATTATCGTTGTTGTAACTGCCTGCCAATGTAGTGCATGTGTTTTGGAAGAGTACCGTGCATGCCCGGTACCACGGTCTATCACCCCTGGCACTGAACCAGGACAAGCCGCTAGGCTCTGACAACTGAAGACCACAGCCCCACACGAAAAGACAACTAGTGTGGCGCCGTAATCCGGGCATAGCCCTGACAACTAACACCCCTGGCGCTGGACCAGGACAAGCCGCTAGGCTCTGACAACTGAATGGGTAGCCAGTACTACCCTGGTTCCCCATGGTTGGAACCCACAACTCGGTACCATAAGAATCCTTCCAAAATACACGACATGCATCATCAGGCAATTACCCCTTTTCCCCGGGTTATGGTGTCTTTTATTAATAAGCATTCAATTGTGACTTAATCTGTAATAGTAACCAATATCTCCAATAACTGTTGATGTCAACACTAGCTGATAATCTGACAACTGGTAACTGATAACTGATATCTGACAACTGTGATATCCCACAACTATGATATCCGACAACTCTGATATCCGACAACTGTGATATCTGACAACTAATATCTGACATCTGAATAGAGTACTGGAGATATAGCTACTAACACAAAGGTGATACAAACAACTAGTCTCACTGACAACTATAACTAGTAACTGATCTCTGCCATCTCATATCAACAATGAAATACATGATCACTGATCACTACCACAAATGTATCACTGACAACTGGTGTCACTAATAACTGGCAAACTGATAACTGGTACAGATCTCTGCCAACTCATATAACTCTAAAGTACATATCTTATGATCACCAATAAACAGTCTCGCCAATAACTGATAAACTAATAATGATATCTGGTAACTTTGAAGTACAAAATACCGTCATCGAATAGAACACCATCATAATAACTCATCTCTACTGACTGAAGTAATCAATAACCAATCATGAAGCATATAGTATGTCCTCGAGATCATCAAGTCAACACATACTGAATCATAATGAAGTAAAGGATTCATCCTCAAACAACCGCAATCTAGAATAAGTCCACTCTTGAGTCAATACCAACAACTCACCCATACTCAAATGATATAATCGGTGGATATATCTAAGAACTCTAGCTTCTAATAATCCAAAACCAATATGGTATCACATATCAAAGTCAAAGGTAAGATATCCACACATCTGGTCACAATCCAACAAATCAGTAACATCTGAATACTGAACGATATTCAATGTAAATAACATAAATCTCAGATCAATCCAAACTCCAACTAAGTCCATATACTGATCCAACCGTCATAATCTTTTAGTAAAGTAAGATCACATCTAACATGTCCTCAAATCCCCGAATAAACTCCTAAACTGAATTATCACCAAGTAAGGAATATCAAGTCTGATAATTGTTCAGATAAAATGTAGATCGTAAATCACAAACACGAACTAATCCAACATAAGATCAACTTAGTGTATAGTCCAAGTTCCTTTACAATCAGTCCCAGTCTGAAACAGTAATCATCTATTCATGAAATGATATAACTCTAATATCTCAAGGTCCAAATACGAGATCCTCATATATCTGATACTCAAATATGTACTTAGTCTAGTCAATCAATAGATCGAGTCAAGTCACAGTCTAAGGGTATATCAAAACTAGGCCTAAGCCAACAGAGACAATCTACCAACACATGGAATACCGCTAATACAAGCAAATGTCAACTACATGAATAAAGTGGACAATCATATATGTCTCATGATCTGGTACAAGCAATCAACTAGTAAAGTATAACGAAAAGTCACATAAAATGATAAAGGCAACATGTAAAGTATATCAATAACGATAAATACACAAGAACAAACACTCACATGAAATGACGCGGTTTCGGAACCGAATCTCTTTTGGTCTTCACTGCACGAACTGGTACTGGTCTACGAATCATCCCATGCATCGGTCTTCGGATCTCCTGTGTGTCGGGTCCACAACGGTACGAATCCGAATCATGTTCGGGTCTTCTGCAACTGATCCGGAATACTGTAGCATGTAACCAAATATACAAATAAATATAATGCACGCTAAACACTTACACGTGCATACGGACATATACGCGTACACGTACATATACACGTATACAAGCATACACATACATACATACCCATAAATAAATATACCTATACATTAATTACTAAACTATACATGTAAATATTTAAAGAATAAATTCATGCATTCATATACATCATGCATACACATGCATGCATCCAAACTTGCAAAGGCACTCACGCACACATATGCAAACACACATTTAATTGAACTTCCAAATATTTACAATATTGTCATTTACATGTAAATAAAGCTAACCTCGAGCTGATTTGCGGCGCACCGACGGAGGCTCCGACGGAGGCGTACGGGATCGCGGAGGGTGTCGTTGGATAGAGCAACTCGCCGTGAAGGGCGTGGGGTGCGTTCGCGCTCGCCGTCGTCGTTCAACGGTGTCCCGCGGAGGGCCCGAAAATAGCTCGGAGTAGGATTTTTGCCGCATACAACAAACACAAATATGAATTAGTACACCCATTCACTAACACATAAATACATAAATTCAAACATCTTTGGCATAATTATGTACCCAAGGAAGGAGGTCACGCACTCACTTGCGTATAATCTTAAATGTAAAGTTCATACAAATGCTAATAAAATACAAACCCATCTAAATACCCACACCAAGTATTTACAGAGAGGGAGAGGGCTCACGTTGCTTGGCCAATGGGGAGACTCGGTGCTTGCCTTGGTGCCTTGCCATGGGCTGTGGAGTTCGGCCAAAGGAGGAGGGCTGTGTACACGGGAATAGGCAGGGACAGCAAGGGGAGAGAAGATCCGGGGTTGGGCTCCCTGGATGCGGCAGTGCAAAGGAGGAGGCCAGCCAATGGGGTGATGTTGCTGCCGTCCATGGAGGGGGCCAGCCCCGGCTGCCTGGGCTTGAGATGGAGGCGCTGGAGGTGGGCAGCAAGGAGTTGTCGAGGGGCTGCTGGTTGCGGCCTGTTGGAGGAGGGATCGGGGCAGCCGTGGTGGGATGTTGGGGGGAGTTTGTTGCGCGCTCGTGGAGGCCGGGGAGCTCGCGGCTTGGCCAGGATGGGGCACTGAAAGAAGGCCATGGAGCTCGGTCTTGGTTTGCGCGGGCCCAGGATTGGGAGGCGCTGCCATAGGTGGATGCGGCTGGATGTTTGGGGAAGAGAAGATGGGGATTAGATTAGGTTTAGGGTTTAGAATTAGGATTATATAAAAGGTATTGGGTTAATGGGTTGAATGCTAACGGGTATGGTTTAACGGGTAGGATCCAATTGGGTAAATGTGTAATGGGTATTGGGTCTATGGATATGGAAATGGATTATGAGTATAGGACCCAAAGAATACAAATAATAATAATCTTAATATTATTAACAAGATCAATAGTTAATCATATTATTAGTAATATCAAATAAATAACTTTACAAAATAATCATAATAATGAATAGTAATATTAAATACTAATGACAATAATTAAATAATACCACTAATAATTAGAATAACTATAACAATAGTAATAAAGATAATAACAACATCACTAATAATATTAATATTAAAATAAATAAAATAATGGTAACACTAATAATAATAATAAATAAGAATATTAGGAACACTACTAATAATTAATAAGCACTAACAATATTAATAAAAAAAATACAGTATTTCTAGCTAGGGATCTTACAACTTTCAAGGGAAGATTTGGTGGAGATGACCACCATGTTTTGGAGACAAGGAGAGTTGCTTCTTCGGTTTTGGTAACAATTCTTTACTCCCATTTATTGTTTATATGCTTTCCATGTTTTAATGTTTATAGCATATTTTTGATGTCTATGGATTAGTATGTTCATTCCATGTTTATTAGATCCTTGACATACATGTATAGTATTTGAGACACATATGCTTATATGAACCCATATTTAGTGTTCTCACTTTTGTTTAAGCTATAATGTACATCATGAATCTAATACATGTGAATTTACATAGTAATCATGTTTTAGTTTTATCATGATGACTTTTATATTTGTTTTGATGCTTCATGTTTTGAATATATGTTTAGATGTTTGTTTTCATTAAGACTAGTTATATACTTGTACATAGAGTGGGCTACAAATAAATCTATATATGTTGAGCTTGATTGCTTATTTGAACCCATTAGATGTGCTAGTATAGTCTAGTTTTGATGATTCATACATTTTAAACTTGTATTCCATTTTTTTTTTTTTTTGATTTGTTTTATGAGTTTTTACTTCATGTATATGTGTATTATTGTCAAACTTTAAGATATACATGTATACCCTTGAGTCATTTGCCTTTCATGCAAATCTATATATGGACTCAATTGTGTTTAGGGATATGTATGTATACTTCATGTTTGACAATTCATACATATACCTTGAAATGAAATTTGTTGTGATGAAAATTTAGTTTTTCATGTTTCATGTATTTATATTTAACTTCATGTATATGTCCATCTAGTTCAAACTAATCTTATACATATACATCTTTTTGAGCCACGTGCCTTCATGAATATACATTTAGTGGACTCGTTGAGTTTTGGATATGTATGTATATTTTAGCTTGTATTAGACATACATATGCCTTGAAGATTAAATAAGGAGTTTTATATGATTTTTCATGTTTTTGATGGAATTATGTTTTAAGGAATAATTGAGCTTAATGAAATATTTTTCATGATTATGATCTTCACATATTATTTGTACACTCATATCTATTGCTCATGTTTTGTTTCTCATGAGTTATGCTTTATTGGTTAGAGTGATGATTATCATGTGAATTTCATTTTTGTTTTATTCTTTGCTTGAAGGATTTCGTGTAGTTAACAATTTTCTTTTAACTAGTTGCGGTGTTCTTTATTTTGGTAGTGATTTTCAAACCAAACTACATTTTCAAATCTATCTTTGAAAACCCCTACCATCTAAGGGCGGTAGGATGGGAGATCATGTTCATGTATGCCCTAAATTGAAAATCTTTAAAACTTGAATTATGATTGGGTGGTAGATAATATGATGTATACACTTGAACTTATTGTTATGTCAATTGGTATCATTGAACTCTTTCAATTGGTATCATTTTGATCTTCTTGTATACTCATATATGTTTTGTATGTATGTATGCTTTAAATTCCAAGTATATCAATTTCTATTGGTATCTATCTTTCATACATATATATGTTTGTGTTTATGCTAGTGCTTGAGTTTCAATTTTGTTTAAATTGATTACTTTTAAATTGTTATCAAGACTATGCATGTCTTTAGTTTGTATCTCATAAAGGGGGAGAAAATTTGATTTTGTATTTCAATTGGTATTTGTACTCCCACTCTTTATGATCAAAAGTTGTTATTTTGAACATATGATATCAACATCAAATTTGTTTATATATTTTCAAAATGAAATATATTCTTACAATTGGTATCAAAATTTGTGTTTAGACATTCAAAATTTGTTATGTTTAATTACAATTGGTATTTTCAAATTTTGTTTAAAGAAAATATTCAAAATTTTGATTTGTATTTCCTATATGCAAGGAGAGCTTAACATCTCTCTTACATATAGATTCATGTTGAGTATATTATAAATTGAGGAGCTTGACAACTCTTCTTTATATGATATACGTGTGTAGGGGGAGCTTCACATCTCCTCTTATGCATTACATAATATGTGTTATGTGAATTGGGGCTTGTCATCCCTTCTTCATGTAATGCATATGTGTAGGGAAGCTAACTTAGCGTCTTCCTCTTCATGAATGTATATAGCATATAACATATATTGATTCTTGTTTATTGGTATCAAGATGCTTCATTGACATATTTTTAATTGATATCATGTTTGTAGTCACCTCTTATTGACTTTGTTTTTTTGTTTTAGACAAAAGGGGGAGAACATTGTTTGCATTGTTTTGATTGACAAAAAGGGGGAGAAAGATTTTTACCCCTCATTTTATCTATGGTTTTGATTGTTTACCCCTTTGTTGATGATTGACAAAAAGGGGGAGAATTATTTGAGAGTTTAACATGCATATATAAAACTCAAATACTTCTATGCATGATTGGTACATATTTTTTTATATGCATGCTTATGTTTTATATGCATATATTATGTTTTAATCTCAAGAATATTAAGTTTAATTGATATATAGAGTTTGCTTTGTAATTGGTATCTAGAGCTTATTTTGTTTTGAATATTCCATTTGATATCTAGAACCATTTATTGTTTATGCATACGCATGTTTCATGTTTAACATTCATTGCATATATTTATTGTTTATCCCTATGCATGAGTTAAGGGGGAGCTTCCTTGAAGCTTATCTTTAATCCATGCATATATAACTCCATGAGTTTTGTCATCATCAAAAAGGGGGAGATTGTTGGCCCAATGGCCTTCCACTCTAGTTTTGATGATGATCAACACTCATGTAGTTATGTTTACTAATATTCTTGTGTTTCTAAGTTTCAGATCATTAGAGGATATTAGGTTGGTGATTAGCTTCAACAAGATGATTAGAAACTATTCATGATGATTCCGGTGCCAAAGCTTAAAGATCATACCTTTGCACTTGGAGAATCACGGAGTTTTGGAGCAAGTCTACTTGAAGATGAAGATCGTCAAGAAGACTTAGGTATCTAGTTTAGAGTTTGTGTTTTAGACCCATATTTGTAAAGCTTAGTTTAGTTGATATGCTCAAGTGCACAAATCACACACGTTTTATGATTGAGTTTTGGTTTTCATGAATAGTTTATCAAAACAAGTTTAAATTGATATATGTATAGTTGCTTCATTCTATACATGCATGCTTAATTTTTTAAACAAACTTATTTTGACTATCCTATTCATGTTTTGGAAAATTCTAGTTTGATAAAATACAAGTTTTGTTTTTGATAAAATTGGCAAGACACAAAAATGAATTGATTGATATATGTCTTGAAATTTTTATCACAAGTTTGGTTATCAAAGTAAAATGATAAAACAAGTTTTAGAAAAACATATTTTTAGAAAAATAGTTTTTATTGTGATTAAAACTATTTTTTAGATTTACTGTGAATTTATGGGATTTTTATTGAGTGAAAAGACTTATTTTCAAATCCCGTATCTGTGCAGAACTGAGGACTGGCTGACAGGCTGGTCGGTTGACCATGACGGTCGACCGCACCAAGGGCCGGTCGACCGTTGCGGTCGACCGACGTGCACAGACGTGCACGTCTGTTAGGCACAGACACGGTCGACCGGGACGGTCGACCGAGTTGAGAGCTCTGCTCTCGGGTTTTATCGGTCGACCGGGCCGGTCGACCGCTATTGCCCAACGGTCATAATTCTGACCGTTGGCGGTCGACCGGACCGGTCGACCGGCAGTCTGTCAGACTGCCAACTCAGCCTAACGGCTAGTTTTGTATAGGGACTATATAAACCCCATCTCTTTGGGGATTTTAGCCAAGTTTTTTAAGGAGAAAAATTTCTGGTTTCTAGAGGTTTTAAAACAAGTTTCAAAAGTGTTTGGGGCTTTAATTCTTCAATCTTTATTTGTTTTGGGTTTTTGGAAATCAAAGAAAACTAGGTTTTGGGATTTTGATTTGGTATTTCATTTTCTATCTTATACAAGAGATTTCCCAAGTAGTTTTCTTGTTGCTTGTTTCCAAAAACACTTTGATTCCACACTTGAGCTATATCATACTATCCTAAACTATTAGGATCTTTGTTTTGTGGAAAAAGAAAGAAAGAGAGAGTTTTGAGGTTGTTGTTTGTAACCTCTAAGTTGTACACCCTTATTCTTGTTGTATCCCTCTTAGGTAGAGGTGATCGGGTGATTGGTTTGTATCCCTCAAGTGTGAGGTGATTGAGATTGGTTGTGAGCCTCTTTGGTAGAGGTGTTGTTGTTGGTTGTTGTTGGCCTCGGTGGAGGTTGTATTGAGAGAGGAGTTGTTGGCCCAAGAGGTTACACTCTCCAATTGTTTTGTGTTTTGATGATGACAAACCAAATTAGTGCTATTTGGTACTAACAAGTTTGTTAAGATAAGTTTCAGGTTTGTACCATGTTTAGAGACCATTCGCTTAGCTATTGCAAGAACTTCTAAGTTCCACAAAGCAAGGAAGGCAAATTGCACATCAAGGAAGGATCATAGAAGAGAAGGCACTAGCAAGGCATTGGATGGCTCAAAGACTTGAAGATAGCTCAAGAAGTCTTCATGTAATTTGTTTTTCAGTTTATAGTTTGTTAAAGAATAGTGGATAGGTTTGAAGCTCTATCACACACGTTCTTGCGCACATGCTCATTCCAAAATAATTTCTTATAAATTATACAAAAATATTTTGCATACAAGATTTTGCCTACAGATATATATTTGTGTTTTATACTAATCCCTGTTCAAAAGTATTTTTGATAAAATCAAAATCCTCTTTTATTTCTTTTTAAATTGGCTTTTTGACCTGATCCGGTCGACCGGGTCGGTCGACCGAGCCTTTGTCAGTCTGGTCCGGTCGACCGGACCAGTCGACCGAAGTCCTGGCAGATGCACGTATCCGTGTGCACGTCTGTCGGTCGACCGGGGCGGTCGACCGGACTATTATTTTTGCTCACAGGTTTTATCGGTCGACTGGGTCGGTCGACCGCTGGCCTGTAACGGTCAAATTTTTATACTACCGGTCGACCGGCCCGGTCGACCGATCCGACCGTTTGAACAGTAACGGGCAGATTTTTAAGAGCTGTTTATTTTTGTCTTTTGTGTTTAAAAATTCGTTTAAGGATATATTTTGATCTAATTACCTCCTAAACATCAGTAAATATGTTTTATCCCTTAACCCTAGCCCTCTCCTATAAATAGGGGTGTTTGGGGAGAGATTGGTTACAACAACAATCTTTGCAAAAATTCAAAAGTTTAAGGCTTTCAAAGTTCTTGGTTTTTGTGCTAAATTCTCTCAGTTTTCTGAAGGGTTTTCAAAAGTTTTTCTCTGATTTCAATTTCTTTTCCTTACACACAAAAGAGCTTCAATTCTACTCATTATTCTCTAAGGACCTTTGTAAGGGAAGAGATTTTTGAAAGAGAGAGTTTGTGGTCTTTTGACTACCAAGGAAATCACTTGTTCTTGAGATTGTAGGAGTTGGGTACTCCATTGTAATTGTTCTTTGTGATAGTGGAAGTAGCTAGAATCCTTCTGGGGAAGGCGGGGAGTAGAGCTGGGTGCTCGAACCTCGATAACATATCCTTGTGTTTGCGATTGGTTTACATTCTTGCAATCCTTACTCTATTTTGCTTGCACTTATTACTTGCTCATCATATTAATTGTCATACTTACTTGCTTGCATTCATCTTGTGATTGTTGTAGCTTTAAATTTTTAATTTGCCCCTTGATTAGCATTGTCACCTATTCACCCCCCTCTAGGTGACTTTTCAATTGGTATCAGAGCTTGGACTCTAGGTTTGGCTTAACATCCATAGAGAGATCCTTAAAATATTGCTAATCAACATTTTCATTCATCCATTCATACACTAGTAAACATGGCCGACAACATTAAAACCCCACCTAAATTTGATGGACTCAACTTCCCTATTTGGAAGGTTAGGATGACTATCTTTTTGCAATCACTAGGTAGTTTAGTGGCTAAGTCTTTGACCAAACCCTATGTAGCACCCAATGAAGATGAGAGCACTTGGACCGACTTCAACTTTAGAGAATATGAGGCTAACTCAAAAGCCCAAAACTCCCTTTTAACCGCCTTGAATGAGGATGACCTTACACGGGTAATTCATTGCCAATCCGCCTATGAGATTTGGCAACACTTATTGGTCACACATGAAGGGACTTCACAAGTCAAGAGAGCTAAGATAGATCTCTTGAGGTCTCAATATGAATCATTCAAAATGCTTGATGAAGAATCCATTGATTGTATGATTACTCGTTTCACTAAAATTACAAATGGTCTTTCTTCATTAGGTGACGTCATCTCCAACGATCAAAAGGTGCGCAAAGTGATACGGGCTCTTCCACCATCTTGGGAGATCAAGGCCACCACCTTAAAGGAGTTGAACGACAAGGACGAGATGGACATCATTAGTCTCATTGGGAACCTAAAGACCCATGAGATGGAGAAGAAAGCAAGAGATGAGGCAACTACTTCAAAGAAGAAATCTATTGCCTTTAAGACTTCATCCACCAATGATGACGATGATGAAGACGAAGAAGAAGATGAGGAGCTAACTCTACTTGTGCGGAATGTCAAGAGGTTGTACCGAAAGAACAAGTTCAACTTCCGGAGAAAATTCGAAGGCAAAGAGGAGCGGAAGATCATATGCTACAATTGCCGCAAACCCGGACATATCATGGCGGATTGTCCGGAGTTCAAGAAGAAGATGACTTCCTCCTTCAAGCCAAAGAAACCGGAGGAGAAGAAAGCCTACAAAGCAACATGGGATTCGGAAAGCGAATTCGAAGAGGAGGTGGATCAAGCTAACATGTGTTTCATGGCAAACACACCCAAGGTAACCCTCAATCCCTTGATGATGAAGATGATGATGTAAGTAAGGAAGTTCTAGTTCATGCTTTTGTAGAACTTTCCGAAACTTATGATAACAAGAAAATGGAATGCTTCAAATTACAAAAAGAAGTTGCTTTTCTTAAAAATCAACTTGCTTTGTTTCAAAAGAAAAAGATGATCTTTCTTCCAATCTTGTTTCTATTCAAAATGAATTTGACGCTTATAAGACTTCTTGTAAGGGTAAAACCCCTATTGTTGATAATAAAGAAATTTCTTCTTTTAAATCCAAAATGAATGATTTTGAAAAAGTTTTAAAAGATTGTGCCTTTAATACTAAGAAACTTGAAGAAAAGTTTTCCAAAAAGCACACTTCTCATGTTAAAGATTCTCATGCTAAAATTCCACATGCTCACACTTCAAATAATACTTCTCATGCTAAATCTTTTCATGCTCACAATGCCCATGCTCACAAATCACACACTCACTATGCTTTTAGATATGGTAGAGTGTATAGATGCACATATTGTGGCAAAAATGGACATTTAGCTAAATTTTGTTATGATAAATTGCATAGTTCAAATAATCTTGTTTGGGTTAATGGCTCTAACCCTCATGGACCCAAGAAAATGTGGGTACCAAAATCAAGTCCTAAAATGTTTGATGTAGGTACACACCAAGGCTCCAAGACGTAGGGAGCGGTGGTACCTTGATAGTGGTTGTTCGAGACACATGACGTGGGATATCAACAACTTCACAACCCTATCAAGGTACATGGAAGGTGGCACCGTCACCTTCGGGGATGACTCCAAAGGAACTATCATCGGTATAGGTAACATTCAAATTGGTGCATCTCCTATTATTGAGAATGTTGTTTTAGTAGATGGTTTAAAACATAATTTGCTTAGCATTAGTCAACTTTGTGACCGTGGACTTAAAGTTGTTTTTGATGATTCCTCATGCAAGATTTTTGATGTTAAATCCGATATTTGTATTCTTACCGGTTTTCGTGATAATAATGTTTATATTATTGACATGCTTAATTTAGATTGTTCTACTAAATGCTTAAATGCTTTTGATGAAAATTCTTGGCTTTGGCATAGAAGATTAGGACATGCATCTTTTGACCATATCTCTAGGATTAATTCAAAAGAATTGGTGAAGGGTATACCTTGCTTGGATTTTGAGAAAGACCGCATTTGTGGTGCGTGCCAACTTGGGAAACAAACCAAGTCTTCCTTTAAACCAATCAAGGATATCATGTCAACTAGGCCTTTAGAATTAATTCATATGGATCTTTTTGGACCAACTAAAACTAAGAGTTTAAATGGAAGTAGATTTGCATTTGTTTTAGTTGATGATTTCTCCCGTTTTACTTGGGTTTTCTTTTTACAAAATAAAGATCAAACCTTTTCTCATTTTAAAATTTTTCGAAAAAGAGTTGAAAAAGAAAAGGGTTTTCCGATTTTGAGAATAAGGAGTGATAGAGGTGGTGAGTTTATTAACCAACTCTTCATGACTTATTGTGATGAAAAGGGAATTAAGCATGAAACGTCTTGTCCTAGAACTCCACAACAAAATGGAGTTGTTGAAAGGAAAAATAGAACACTTCAAGAGATGGCTAGGACAATGATAAGTGAGTATGACCTCCCTCAATATTTATGGGCCGAGGCCGTAAACACCGCATGCTATATATCGAATCGTATTTATTTGTGCAAAAATTCTTCAAAAACATCATTTGAAATGTATCATTCTAGAAAACCAAATGTTGCATATTTTAAAGTTTTTGGATGCAAGTGTTTTGTTTTAAATACTAAGGATAATTTGGGTAAATTTGATGCTAAAGCTTATGAGGCTATCTTTGTTGGATATTCCTCTACTAGCAAAGCATATAGAGTTTTCAATAGATCTACACTTACCATAGAAGAATCCATGCATGTTAAATTTGAAGAGACTAATGTGGTTGTTGAGAATGTTGTAGAGATTGAACCATTAGGTGAAGACATGGAGAGACTATCCTTGAAGGACTCACCCGCTCAAGAAGATAAGCAAGAATCTATAGGTGAAGTTCAAGAGGATAAAGAGGAAAGCGCTCAACCGCTTCCCAAAGCTTGGAGATACGCAACAAATCATCCTAAGGAGCTCATCTTGGGTGATGCATCTAAAGGAGTCACAACGCGCTCCAAACTCCATGACCTATGTGGTAACTTTGCTTTCATTTCTCATTTTGAACCCAAAGGCATTCTCGAAGCCGAGACGGACCCATATTGGTTGCTTGCCATGCAAGAGGAACTCAATCAATTTGAGCGCAACCAAGTTTGGCACCTTGTTCCTAAGCCCCACGATAGACCAATAATTGGTACTAAGTGGATCTTTAGAAACAAGATGGATGAGTCCGGAAATGTCATTAGGAATAAAGCTAGGTTAGTGGCCCAAGGTTACACTCAAGTTGAGGGAATTGACTTTGAGGAGACCTTTGCACCCGTAGCACGGCTTGAAGCCATACGGATGACACTAGCTTTTGCATGTTTTAAAAATTTTAAACTTTTTCAAATGGATGTGAAAAGTGCATTTTTGAATGGTTTTATTAATGAAGAAGTTTATGTTGCTCAACCTCCCGGTTTTGTTGATCATGTTCATCCCGATTTTGTTTTTAAACTTGATAAAGCTTTGTATGGATTGAAACAAGCTCCAAGAGCTTGGTATGAAAGGCTTTCTAGTTTTCTCATTTCAAATGATTTTATTAAAGGCAAAGTAGACACAACTCTTTTTACTAAGCATGTTGATAATGATATTTTAATTGTGCAAATTTATGTTGATGATATAATTTTTGGATCTACTAATGAGCTTTTGTGCAAGGATTTTGAGAAGGTAATGCAACTAGAATTTGAAATGTCTTCCATGGGTGAGCTCAATTTCTTCCTTGGACTCCAAATCAAGCAATTGCAAGACGGAACCTTCATTAACCAAGCCAAGTATGCAAAGGAGCTAGTAAAGAAGTTTGGGCTTGAAGGATCAAAGGCTTGCAACACTCCAATGGCAACTACAACCAAGCTTGATAAGGATGAACAAGGTAAAAATGTTGATATTAAATTATATAGAAGCATGATAGGAAGTCTTTTATATTTAACGGCAAGTAGGCCGGATATCATGTTTAGTGTGTGTCTTTGTGCTAGATTTCAATCGTGTCCTAAAGAGTCTCATCTTATTGCGGTAAAACGCATTATTCGTTATATTAAGGGCACAATTGGAATGGGTCTTTGGTATCCGAAAACTAGAGATTTTTCAATGACTAGCTATTCGGATGCCGACTATGCGGGTTGTAGAGTAGATAGAAAGAGTACTAGTGGGACATGTCAATTTCTTGGTAATTGTCTTGTTTCATGGTCCTCTAGGAAGCAAAATTCCGTAGCTCTCTCAACCGCCGAGGCGGAGTATGTTGCCGCGGGGGCTTGTTGTGCACAAGTCCTTTGGATGAAACATACTCTCCTTGATTTTGATTTGCACTTTGATCATATAAAAATATTTTGTGATAATACTAGTACTATACACATGACCAAAAATGCAAATCAACATAGTAAGACCAAGCACATTGAGATTAGATATCACTTTCTTAGAGATCATTTTGAGAAAGGTGATATAGATATTGATTATGTTTCCACGGATTTACAACTAGCCGATATTTTCACTAAACCTCTTGATTTTGCTAGATTTTCGTTTATTTGTGGAGAACTTAATGTTTGTATTATTGAATAAACATGTTTTTCATAACCCTTTTTGATGTATGACAAAAAGGGGGAGAATAAGTTTACATGGACAAAAATAAGTTCATTTGGTCTTGGTTCCATATGAATTTATATGTTTTGTTTTATGAGTTTTTGTGTTTTAAATAAATTCTTGTGTGTTTAGTTGTTTTGGTATTTTGTATTTTTGGTATCAAGAGAAATTTTTGTGTTTTAATTAGTTTCAATAATTGGTGCATCATTTCAATTATTAGTTTCTAGAGCATATTCTTGTGTTTTAAGTATAGCATAATTTGAGGGGGAGTTTTCTCCTACCCATATTTTTGTTAATAGCCTATTTGTTTTGTCATCATCAAAAAGGGGGAGATTGTTGGCCCAAGAGGTTACACTCTCCAATTGTTTTGTGTTTTGATGATGACAAACCAAATTAGTGCTATTTGGTACTAACAAGTTTGTTAAGATAAGTTTCAGGTTTGTACCATGTTTAGAGACCATTCGCTTAGCTATTGCAAGAACTTCTAAGTTCCACAAAGTAAGGAAGGCAAATTGCACATCAAGGAAGGATCATAGAAGAGAAGGCACTAGCAAGGCATTGGATGGCTCAAAGACTTGAAGATAGCTCAAGAAGTCTTCATGTAATTTGTTTTTCAGTTTATAGTTTGTTAAAGAATAGTGGATAGGTTTGAAGCTCTATCACACACGTTTTGCGCACATGCTCATTCCAAAATAATTTCTTATAAATTATACAAAAATATTTTGCATACAAGATTTTGCCTACAGATATATATTTGTGTTTTATACTAATCCCTGTTCAAAAGTATTTTTGATAAAATCAAAATCCTCTTTTATTTCTTTTTAAATTTGGCTTTTTGACCTGATCCGGTCGACCGGGTCGGTCGACCGAGCCTTTGTCAGTCTGGTCCGGTCGACCGGACCAGTCGATCGAAGTCCTGGCAGATGCACGTATCCGTGTGCACGTCTGTGGTCGACCGGGGCGGTCGACCGGACTATTATTTTTGCTCACAGGTTTTATCAGTCGACTGGGTCGGTCGACCGCTCGCCTGTAACGGTCAAATTTTTATACTACCGGTCGACCGGCCCGGTCGACCGATCCGACCGTTTGAACAGTAACGGGCAGATTTTTAAGAGCTGTTTATTTTTGTCTTTTGTGTTTAAAAATTCGTTTAAGGATATATTTTGATCTAATTACCTCCTAAACATCAGTAAATATGTTTTATCCCTTAACCCTAGCCCTCTCCTATAAATAGGGGTGTTTGGGGAGAGATTGGTTACAACAACAATCTTTGCAAAAATTCAAAAGTTTAAGGCTTTCAAAGTTCTTGGTTTTTGTGCTAAATTCTCTCAGTTTTCTGAAGGGTTTTCAAAAGTTTTTCTCTGATTTCAATTTCTTTTCCTTACACACAAAAGAGCTTCAATTCTACTCATTATTCTCTAAGGACCTTTGTAAGGGAAGAGATTTTTGAAAGAGAGAGTTTGTGGTCTTTTGACTACCAAGGAAATCACTTGTTCTTGAGATTGTAGGAGTTGGGTACTCCATTGTAATTGTTCTTTGTGATAGTGGAAGTAGCTAGAATCCTTCTGGGGAAGGCGGGGAGTAGAGCTGGGTGCTCGAACCTCGATAACATATCCTTGTGTTTGCGATTGGTTTACATTCTTGCAATCCTTACTCTATTTTGCTTGCACTTATTACTTGCTCATCATATTAATTGTCATACTTACTTACTTGCATTCATCTTGTGATTGTTGTAGCTTTAAATTTTTAATTTGCCCCTTGATTAGCTTTGTCACCTATTCACCCCCCCTCTAGGTGACTTTTCAGGAGTTAGGTACTCCTAGAGTTGTAAGAAATCCTCTTCGGTAGAGGTTCCCTCGGTGGGAGTTGAGATAGTGGAAATCCTACACGGTGGTGTAGGCGGGGATGTAGAGCAAGGTGCTCGAACCTCGAAACAAATCTTGGTGTTTGCGTTTTGATCCATTGTCTCTCTAACTCTCTCTCTTATAATTGTGCAAAGCATCATACTCATCATCATATCATACTTGCTTGTGTTGAGCATTGATTCATTCATATCATATATTGCTTGTGTTATGCCTTGCATTTCTTATTGTCATATCTATTATATGCTTGGCTTGATTGTGTGTATTTCATATTGCTTGAATTGCTTGTGTGTGTGTGCCTAACTTATACTCATCCAACAAGAGCTTCACATAGCACCTCAACCCATTTCAAGGGGAATCAAGGGAAGTTAGTCCAGAGCCTCGCAAGGGGAATTCGGCTACACTTGTTGTATTGTATTAGTTTGTGCATAATTTGCATTAGCTTCCGCATTTAGCGCACTTAGTTTCATTTAGTTTCTTAGATTAGCACTTACACCTATTCACCCCCCCTCTAGGTGTTTTTCAAGTATGTGGCAAAGTGCTTGATTTGTCAGCAAATAAAGGTAGAACATCAGAGAACAGCTGGACTTCTACAACTGTTACCGATGCCCGAATGGAAGTGGGAACATATCACCATGGATTTTGTTACAGCTCTACCCCGCAGTCCTAAGGGTAACAATGCAGTATGGGTAATCGTTGATCGCCTCACAAAAGCAGCTCACTTCCTACCTTTCAGAGTAGGTCAGTCAACAGAAGTTCTTGCAGATAAATATATGAAAGAAATTGTTCGACTGCATGGAATTCCAGTTAGCATCGTGTCAGATAGAGACACGAGATTCCGATCACATTTCTGAGAAAGTCTCCAAGAAAATTTAGGAACTCGTCTGAAATTTAGTACCTCATATCATCCCCAGACAGATGGACAATCTGAACGAACTATCCAAATCCTTGAAGACATGTTACGAGCCTGCATGATAGAATTTAAAGGGTCATGGGAAGACTATATTCATTTGGTAGAATTCTCTTATAATAACATCTATCAGGCCAGTATCAAGATGGCACCATTTGAAGCATTATATGGCAGAAAATGCAGGTCGCCAATATGTTGGGATGAAGTCGGCGAAAGAAGACTTATGGGACCAGATCTTCTAGTTCAGACAACAGATAAAGTCAGAATTATTAGAGATCATCTCCGGGCAGCACAGAGCCGACAGAAGAGTTATGAAAAGTCACCTAGAGGGGGGGGTGAATAGGTGACAAAGCTAATCAAAGGGCAAATAAAAAAAATTTAAAGCTACAACAATTACCAATCAAGATTCACAAGATGAATGCAAGCAAGTAAATATGACAATGATTATGATGAGCAAGAATAAGAGCAAGTATAGTAAAGTAAAGAGTACAAGAAAGTAAACAAATCGCAAACACAAGGATATGTTATCGAGGTTCGAGCACCCAGCTCTACTCCCCGCCTTCTCCAGAAGGATTCTAGCTACTTCCACTATCACAAAGAACAATTACAACCGGAGTACCCAACTCCACAATTACAATCACAAGAATCTCTGAGTAGTCACAAGACCACAAACTCTCTCTTTCAAAAATCTCTTCCCTTACAAAGGTCATTAGAGAATAATGAGTAGAATTGAAGCTCTTTTGTGTGTAAGGAAAAGAAATTGAAATCAGAGAAAATCTTTTGAAAACCTTCAGAAAATTGAGAGAATTTAGCACAAAAACCAAGAACTTTTGAAAGCCTTAAACTTTTGAATTTTGTAGCAATAATTGTTGTAATGAATCTCTCCCCAATCACCCCTATTTATAGGAGAGGGCTAGGTTAAGAGACAAAAACAAACTTAAGGCTAATTAAGTAATATTAGATTTGAAATAAATCCTTAATACAAATTTTAAACACCAAAGACAAAATAAAACAGCTCTTAAAAATCTGCCTGTTACTGTTCAAACGGTCAGATCGGTCGACCGGTGCGGTCGACCGCTAGTTCAAAATTATGACCGTTACAGGCATACGGTCGACCGCCCGGTCGACCGGAAAAACCAGAGAGCAAAAACTATAGTCCGGTCGACCGCCCCGGTCGACCGACAGACATGCACACGGATACGTGCATCTGCCAGGACCTCGGTCGACTGGAACGGTCGACTGGTATAACCTGACACAGATTCGGTCGACCGGCCGGTCGACCGGAACTGGTCAAAAATCAGACTTAGAAGGAATTTAAGAAAAGATTAAGATTTTGATAAAAATACTTTTGAACAGGGATTAGTATAAAATATAAATATATATCTGTAGGCAAAATCTTTTATGCAAAATATTTTTGTATAAATTATAGGAAAATATTTTGGATTGAACATGTGCGCAAAAACGTGTGTGATAGAGCTTCAAACCTATCCACTATTCTTTAACAAACTATAAAAACTAAAAACAAAATAATTAAAGACTTCTTGAGCAATCTTCAAGTCTTTGAGCCATCCAATGCCTTGCTAGTGCCTTCTCTTCTATGATCCTTCCTTGATTGTGCAATTTGCCTGTCTTGCTATGTGAAACTTAGAAGTTCTTGCAAAAGCAAAGCCAATGGTCTCAATGGTCTCCAAACATGGTACAAAACCTGAAACTTATCTTGAACAAATTCATTAGTACCAAATAGCTCTTATTTGGTTTGTCATCATTAAAACACAGAACAAGAGAGTGTAACCTCTTAGGCCAACAAGTTGGGCAGACACTAATAGAAGACCGTTGGAATTCAGAACAGGTGACCATATATTTTTAAGGATATCACCAACCAAAGGGGTAATCCGATTCGGTACTCGCGGAAAACTTAGTCCAAGATACATCGGCCCGTTTGAAATTTTAGATCGTGTGGGAGATGTGGCTTACCGATTGGCATTGCCACCATCCTTAGAAGGAGTACATAATGTATTCCATATATCACAGTTGAGGAAGTATGTCAAGGATGAGAGTCACATTCTAGATCACTCAGAATTAGAACTACAACCAGATTTATCCTACAAGGAGCAGCCGATGGCCATTCTGGATAGAAGTGTCAAAACATTGAAAAATCAGGAAATACCATTGGTACTAGTTTCTTGGAATAGGCATGCCCCAGGAGAAGCTACATGGGAACGAGAGGATATTATTCGGGAACGTTACCCCCAACTCTTTCCATCTTAGTTGGTAAAATTCCTTGCCCCTATTCTTTCACATCCCCATTATCGAAATTTCGAGGACGAAATTTTTTGATAAGGTGGATGGATTGTAACACCCCATCCTCGGTATACGTACACAGTTATGTATCCTGATTTTTGGAGCGTATTTTTTTATTTTATTTTATTTTATTTTATTTTCTGTTATTTAAATTCTTACTCATATAGCAGTACGACATGATTTGACCTTTTTGGTAATCAGATTTGATCGATTTCAGTTTCAAATATTATTTTTTAATATTCTTGATTTTTCATGATTTTCTTAAATTTTTCAGAATTAAATTGTAAATCTTCAAAACCAGTGTAGACCAGTGTCGCTGACCGACTTTCGGATTTTTAATTTGCAAACGGAGTTAAAAAATCTAGAAACGGCTTTCACATTATTTCTTAAAATTATATTTTCTATCTAAATGAATTTTTGGAGATTTTTCAGATTTTATCAAAATCCGGCCTACCCGGTGTAGACACCGTCTACAGTGAATTCCAGGATTTTTATCTTAAAAATGAGATTGAATTTCTGAAAATTGATTTCACTAAAAATCTTAAAATAATATTTATTATTTTTGAAAATTTTGGGAAACTTTTCGAGATACTTTATTTTTTGGGCTTTTCCTGAGTTTCCGGTGTTTTCCCAGATACCGGAATTCTATCCGGATATTTTGCTTTTTTCTCTCTCCTTGCCTAACGCGAGACACACCAACTCTGGATTCAACAATTAATGTGGAGACTCTCTCCATTTCTCGTTTAATGTTTTGTCCTTCAAAAGATATCAACTTAGATCAAGACACCCATGCTTTTTTGTCCTATTCTACCAACGCAACATTTGCATTTCCAAAACGCGAATTTTGTTCCCGCGTCTGGGCAATTGCCAGACGCGGATTTGATTTTCATGGGACGCGAGTCTTTTTGCAAGAGACGCAAGTCTCAATTGTGGGAATGGCAACTTGTAATAACCTTGAACTTTACCTTTATATAAATACCCACTCCCACCTTCTCTCTCTTTCATTATTCTCTTCCCTTCTTCATTTTCCAGCAACCTCCAACAGCAAACGCAGCCACCAAGCTTCCTTTGGCCGGCCAATACCACCACCCACCATCTCCATCTTCTCCACCAACTTCACCACCATTTCCTCCTCCATTCTCCCCTCCATCTACTCCTCCATTCCAACTACAACAACAACCATAATATTATCTCCAACACCATCTTCTTCCTCCATTTCTAACCAAAAATAACCCATTACTTCCAAAACTTCACCACCATCTCCACCACCACCTCCACCACCACCCACGCCACCATTTTCACCACCAACCATACCATCTTCTTCTCCTCATCATTCTCTTTCCAACGGACTATAGGTTCGTCCTCCGAAACATCGTTTGCAAAAATTCCATTTCACCCTATTGAACTACACTTGCACCAACAAACAATCTTCTCTTTTGGGGCCTTGCCCACCCACTCTGGCCAACTCCGGCCGCCGCCGGCGACCACGAGCCAAGCCACGGCCGGCCTACCTCCTTTTCTCTTCTTTCTTTCCTTCCTTATTTCCTTTCCTTCCTTTTTCTTGCTAATTAGTCGACTTACTCACTGTATTAGTCGACTAATGCCTCTGATAGTCGACTAACATTCCCCTAGTCGACTAACTCACTTTCCAGAAAATAGTTGTGCTCTCTGGTTGACTTCTGTTAAGTCGACTTGCCTCCTTTGTTAGTCGACTAATCGCTTATATAGTTGACTTGTTCCTGATTTATAGTCGACTAATGAAAAGCCCTGGAAGTGCATAACTCTCTGTTTCCCTGATTAGTCGACTTACCCTAACTTATTAGTCGACTAACCATTTCCTAGTCGACTTACTTATAACCCCTAGTCGACTAATTTCTGGCTGACTGCTGTGTTTAGTAAACCTGCGTCTCTATCCTCTCTCCTTCCTGCGTCTCTCACTTTCCCTGTCACTCACTTTCTCTTGTTAATCCCTAGACGCGGATTTTACCCCCTGCGTCCGGGTAATTATTCAACGCGATCCTCGCGTTTCTTTGTCAACGCGACGCGGAGTTTACGCTCGCATCTACGTTCTCTCGTGTCTTTGCTGAAACGCGGGTCTTGAACCCTGCGTTTGTAACATCTACTCAACGCGACTCCCGCGTCTGCGATTTTCGCGTCTTCATTCTCTCTCCTCCTCCATAAATATTTAAACGCACTGATTCCCTGGACTCCAGAGCTTGGAATTTCTCGGTGTACTTCTTAAAGCTTTAGGCGAGTGTTCTCGCCATCCTTCAGATTTTCATGCTTTGTCATGATTGACTAATATTATATTATTTTTCCGGTACACTTGCATGCATCATGCTACTACTGGATACTTACCCCGTAATATCATATTGATACCTGACTTTAGATTGTCACATTTACGGGAATCTTGTACTTTCTATCCTGGATTATATACGATGACTTGAAATGACAATACTCATGACTCTTTAACTCCTGATCTTGCCAGGCACTTGCTTTCCCGTAAATTGATAATTAAATAATAAATCATAAAATGAAACAACTTGCATCGGGTCGGGGAAAATTTGCGGCTATCAATATATGTTCGTGTTTACAGTGGCACTAGGCATGTTGTGCAACTAAAATTTCCAGTCTGACCTGTGGGGCCTCCAGGCGACTGAGGGGAGTGCTGGCTCCCTCCTTCTTGGTACCATCTTGATAAGGGCATTCTATAAGACCCTCCTGTAGGCCTTGCGGCCGGTTCCATGCACCAGCAATGGAACGTCCTGGACCGTGGTCCCGGGCATGTACGGGACCCACTGTAAACATTGTTCGTTGATACCCCGTTGGTTTCCAATAACAGCCTCGAATTACTCATATGTGGATGTATGTGTGCTGGGACGCTATTACACATACCTAGACATATGGGTAGAATGAGTAATAAGTATAAATATTAAAAATGACAGCATTAGATTTATTCAGGCCTTATTACTTTCATTTTATGCCTCCATTTCATGCTTACTGTACATGTACACTCAACACAGTTTTTGATACTTAATACTGTTTGATCATATCAACACATGCATGTACTTATCTTTACATGACACTTGGCTTTCACCTACATATTCGTTAGGGAGTTTCTGACTCCCCTGAACTTGCATGTTCAGGTTCTGAAGCTTGGATTAAAGAGGAGCCCTCCACTGAAGACCAAGCCTATCTCTCAGAGCAAGCTGACTTGTCCTAGTCCTTCTGTTCCTGAATCTTCCTGCTAGCTCGGGGATCTTCTTCAGCCCGTGAGCACCTTTTGCTGTACAAATTGTAAATTTCACTTTTGTACTTGGCTGTGATATAATGTACATGTACCAGTATATCACGCTCTGTAATAACTTTGTAATACTTATGTTGGAATGTATATTGCCACGTGTTTCCGTACTCTGATTCTTGTCTGTACTGATGCTTAGCGTATATACGTGAGGGTATCTCTGACCTGCGTATATACGTCGCAGTAACGTCTCCGTACCCGCCAGATCGAGGCGTTACAAAAACTCCTTTGTTGAAGCTAATCAACAACTAATATCTTGATAATGATCTGAAACTAAACATCACATGATTATTAGTAAACATAACTACATGAGTTAATCATCATCAAAACTAGAGTGGAAGGCCACTGGGCCAACAATAATATGCTTCAAATGTGTTTTAAATATCTTGTTTTGTATTTATATAAGTTTGGAAAAAATCGGATTTCCATTTCAAAGTTTGGTTTTCGGAAATACGGATTTTTGTTTAAGGCCAGATATATTATATCACAAAAACAGTTCAAATAGTTTGTAATATGTGTTGATTTTTGGTCACACATATTTGTTATTCAAATATCTTATAAGAACTTAATTTTGTGAAATTTATAGGATTTATGGGATTTTTTTAAAGAATAAATACCTAAATTCCAAGTCCTGAAATCCCTGCCAGATCCCACTGGCGGTAGACCGGACGGTCGACTGGACCTGGGGTCGGTCGACCGGACCGGTCGACCGATGTGCACGAGAGACGTGCACAGGACTAGCCAAGTAGGCTGGTCGACCGCGCGGTCAACCACTGAAAGTACCCAAGTCTCGGGTACTGCCGGTCGACCGGGCGGTCGACCGACGGCTGTGGCCGGTTGACCGGGTGATCGACTGGAGGCACAACAATCAGAAATATGACCGTTGGGCTGGTTGACCGGCCGGTTGTCCGGAAGGGTAATCTGGCCTTTTCCTGGCTGCAACGGCTAGTTTTTGAGAGAGGCGCCATCTCTTGGGCTGTTTTATATAAGTTTTTGGAGAGCAAATTTTTCCATCTATACAAGTGTTTAGCAGCAAGTTTTGAAGAGTTTTTGTGCCAAAAAGATTTATCTTTATTTTGTTTTCAAGAGTTGAAAAATCAAAGAAAAAAAGAGTCTTTGGGAAATTGGTTTTAATCTTTATTTCTATCTTCTTCTAGCATTTTTCTCAAGTATTTTTCTTTGTGATTTTGATTTCAAACAACTTGTTTTTCTCACACTTGAGCTATCATCTCTATCCTATCTATGAGATCTTGTTTTTGTGAGTATTATAGTTTGTGGTCTATTGTGATCACCAAGAGTTGTTTGTGGTCTGTGATCAACAAGTTGTAAACTTACCCTTGCTTTGGTTTTGTGCATATCCCTCTAGTGTAGAGGTGGTTGTGCTTTAATTTTGTGGTTATCCCTCTTGTGTAGAAGTGATTGTGGTGGAGTTTGTCTTTGTGCCTTTATCCCTCTTGTGTAGAGATGATCGTTGTTTTGACTTGTTTAGAGGTGGTTGTGTTGGAGAGAGGAGTTGTGTACTCCTAACTTTGTAATTACAAATTCTTCGGTGGAGGTTCCCTGTGAGGAGATCCTGTGTGGACATAGTGAAAATCCTTCTGTGTGAAGGCGGGAATGTAGAGCAGTGGCTCGAACCTCGAAACATATCTTGAGGTTTGCGTTTGATCCGCTATCTCTAAACTCTATCTCTCTTATATCTTGCATTGCTTCATATTGTTCATATCTCATATATGCTTGATATTGTTTGAGTGCCCATACTTGTGTTGAAATAAGAGAGCTTCATATAGCATCTCAACCCTTATTTAGAGGAATCTCGAGGAGATAGTCCAGAGCCCTTCACGGGAAATTCGGCTATACTCTTTGGTTACACATAGTGTGTTGCAATTATTTTTAATTCCGCATCGTTTGTCATTAGATTAGCTAATACACCTATTCACCCCCTCTAGGTGTATTTTTAGATACTGCATTATAACTGACTACTGATACTGACACTAAATACTGATACACTGCTAACTTCACTGAACAATATCATTCACCAAATACTATAACACCTGACTGACACCTGACTATATACCAGACTTGGTATTAACACCTGATACGACACCATGACTTTTGACTGAAGACAAACACTTCTGATTCACTCCTAATTTGGTACCGTTAATACTGAACAGATTAAAATACAAGATTCACAGATATTATTTTTACGGAAAATTACTGAACTCCTAATTACTGAATACTGTATTACTGAATCCTGAATAAGGATATACTAATACTACTATTAATGATGCATATGATATACGGAACTAAGTGCCACATGGGACAAAGTATCCACGAGGCTACCCCTAGAATCCCACATTTCTCTTGTTACTATTTTCCCCATAAATCAATATCGTGAAGCCCAACTGGAAAAATCCTGAAAATATATAATAAAGAAACAACTTACACTAGGGCAGGAAAAACTGATGGACTTCAATAAGTACGTCTTCATAATGGCTCGATGTTGTAACACTGTTCAGAATTACCTGAGGTTACAGGTGTTCTAGTGGGGTGTATTGGCACCCTGTACTGATCCTACTACTGATTCCAGGGCTGAGACCCTTATAGCCTAGCGGCTGCAGATTCAATTGACTGAGGTCGTTGTCCCGATTATGTACGAGGCCCATTATGAACATGATTGGGAACATAGGAGATCTATTTTAACTCTCTTGACTTGTGATGTTCCTTCATGAGTAACAACGAAATGTGACCAAATCTCATGGGCGGATTTGTAATAATGACCCTAGCATTGTCATCATCATTCGATGCTTGAAACAAGGCATAATGTGCCTTAGCATTAGCATCAAACTCTTTAGTGGCAACATCAGACCAAGTGTCCTCATCGCCATCGGTATACTAAAGGGTTTGGTCACTGCCCTTGCAACACGACTTACTAGATTACAAAAATATGGTCATCTGAGAAAGTTAAGGCCATCAAACTTGAGAGGAGACTTGATGTTATCAGCCTTAGATGAAAGTGTACAGGAGAAATAAATGATGCAAATGAATGATTAGCAAGAGGATCTCTCTAAGGTGGTTAAACAAAAAAACTAGATATCAAGGCTCTGATACCAATTGAAAAGCACCTAGAGGGGTGAATAGGTGATAATGCTAATCAAATGCAGAGTGCAACAATTTAAACAAAACAATCCAAACAATCAACTTAAAGTAAGAAGTGAAGCCAGATTCTCAATTAAGGGCTCTAAAACTTTTTCTTCTTAATTTCTCTAGATAAGAGTTGAAGTGCACAATTGTCTTCTTGCTTATATGAGAAAAAATTGACAATCCAACAAGCAATATATATAGAGATATAGAGTAATAAACACAATATAATTGCAAGAATGTAAAGAGCAAGTAAGCATAAATAGAATAATAAAAGTAAAAATAAGAGTGAGAAACAAGACAATCGCAAATATAAGAAGTTTGTTTCGAGGTTGATTAGTCTCCAAAATATGCATATTTCATACATCTTCATATTTATTCTGAATAAAATTATATTAATAATGGCTTTCTTGTGCGTTTCTAGGTCCATGGTTTGAAATGAAGAAGAAGCCCAAAACTCTCATTTATTTGGGAATTTTTAGAGCCTAGAAGAAGCCTAAAATTTGGTAGCCTAATCAACTATTGCTGGGAGCAGAAAACAAGAATACAACAGGCTGTACAGAAACATGTGCGTAGCCAAATACTACACACTTCGACGCTGTGCACACGACCACCATACAGTCTTGTTTCTGCGGCCTTGACCGCTGAAACACGACCGTACGGTGGGCCACGCGTCGATTTTCGACGCGTGGCCTCGTCTTGTCTCCCAAAGCTCCCTTGTGCTATAAGTACTCCCTGGTTGAAGCAGAAGAGGAAGAGAAAAAGGCTTTAGTGTAGATTTCTTCTCTTTAGTGTAGCTTAGTTATTTTTTTTCTTTTCTTTTATATTTTTTTCTTTCTTTTAGATCTTGTAAAAGTTTAGAAAGTGATTCATAGGATGAAACTTAGAGTTCTTATAATAAAGAGTAACACTCTATGAAAGGTTTTCTCTTTATCTCTACTTGTTTTCTTCTCTAACCTTTTACATGCTTAGCTAATTTTTTTCTTATGGCATCTAACTACTAACTACTAATTTGTAACTCCTTACTTAATAATCCACATGAATCTAATAGCCTCTACTTGGCCTTACTCTTGCAAGAGCCATTTATGGCTCATGATGATGGATTCTAACACTCTAACATCTAACTCTCTCACAAGCTAACATTACTTATTCCATGCTTTCTCTAATTTAGTTTTGATGATTTAATTGTAGCTTGCACTTGTTTATTAAGTTTGGATGTGAAGAGTGATCTTATGGGTCATACTTTTAAAAGCTCTTAAAGCCAAGGACTAGTGATGACCAGGGATCCATGTGAGGTAACTGTTGGCCCAAGGTTACAATCACCCGGTATTTGAGTTTTGATGATTGCAAAACATATATAGTTATTTGTACTAATCATATTTTAGTGTTTAAGTGTGTTTCAGGGTTCTATAGATTCAAGTTGTGTTCTTCCCTAATGATGACTCAATTCGGGTTCTTTTGACTCAAGATGACTCAATTCGGGTTCAAGGATTCAAGCTATGCAACATTCCATGGAGAAGCCCTAATTTGAAGGTCTTGTAGTCACCTAGAATCTTTGTAAGAATTAGTTTGTTAAAGAATGAGGCTATGATAAGTTGGCTCAAGAAAACACACACACCCCTTCATTTTTCAAAATACGGTTTTTGTTTTGGGTAATTGATTTAGGTTCATGTCTTGATGGTTATACATGACTCAAATTATTTTATAATTTTACATCTTATTTTTATCATGTATACCAACCTTTATAGCATGATACTTAATCATATAGCCTTACAAAATTATTTTGAAAATTTTTTAAAGTTCAAAATTTTCCCTAGAAAAATCCTGTTTCAGCCCGAACGGTCGATCGGACGGTCGACTGGATCTATTTCAGGCTTGATCGGTCGACCGCACCAGTCGACCGGGCCTAGTGGACTTGGCGTGCACATTTGTGCACGTCTGCCGGACTGAAAGTCCTTTGCTCCGGGTTTTGTCGGTCGACCGGGCCAGTCGACCGATAGAACAAAGAAATGTTTTTGTTTAGCCTCTGGTTGACCGACCGGTCGACCGAGTCCAACAGCTAGTTTGGCAATGGACTGTCAGTCGACCGGGCCGTCGACCGACAGCCGCCAGCTGCCCGAACGGCTAGTTTTCTGAACTTTGATCATTGGATTTGATTGTGACATTTTAATCAGATATCTCTAAAATTTTGGGGGCTATTTTCTGACCTATTAAACTAGTTATAATGATGATTAGATCTCCTCTAATCCCTATAAATAGATGGCATTGGTCACTTACAAAAATCAAGGAAAATACCCATTGTTTTCAAGTTTCAAAAGAAAGAAAAGTTTTCAAAGCTCTCAATTTTCTAAGTGCATTCTTGGTTACTATTTTCAGTTGTGTTTCAAGCTATTTATTATTACTTTACAACTGAATTTTTCTCACTACACTTCTTGAGCCAAAAATCCTTCTCATTCTATAAGAAAGTTGTAGAGAAGTTTGTGGTCTTGTTGATCACTTTGTTACTTGTTCTATCTTGTGTTGAGATCCCTCTTGTGTAGAGGGTTGGATTGGTGGGAGTTCGGTACTCCGGTCTTCGGTAGACCTCTTGTATTTCCTCAGTGGATATAGTGGAAACCCTTCACGGTGGTGAAGGCGGGGACGTAGAGCGGTGGCTCGAACCTCGAAACAAATCCCTTGTGTTTGCGATTGATTTCCTTATTGCCTTTTTATTGCTTTACATTTCTATCTTGTGATATCTCTTGTGTGCACTTCATTATTGCATCCATTTCATTACTTGCATTTTTCGGTCTTTACTTATCTCAACAAGAAAGCAATTAGGCGCCTCAACTCATAATCTAGAGAAATCAAAGAGGAGAAGTTCTAGAGCCCTTCACGGAGAATTCGACTTCAATTTCTTATTTTGAGTGACCGTTTGCGTCATATACACATACTTGTTTAAAAAGATTATTAGATTAGCATTAACACCTATTCACCCCCCCTCTAGGTGTTTTTTTTCAATTGGTATCAGAGCGTTGGTCTCTAGGCTATTGGCTTAACAACCTTAGAGAGATCCTATATTGCTAATGATTGTTATCCAATTTTGCATATTTTACCACATCATTTCCATGCATATTGCAAACAAAAATATGATTTTTAATGTTCTTCTCTCTATTTTTGCAGGTCCACATCTGAAATGAGAAAAGGCCCAAAATTCCTTTAATTAGCAATAATTAAATGGAATTAATTCCAAGCCCAAAAGAGAGCCCAAGTTTGAGCCCAGGATCTGGAGAATTCTACGCGCCAACTCACTCTTCCAGAAGATCCACGTGGATAACAAACTGTAACAAACTCGCAACAGAAAATCTGGCCTCAACGGCCTTGATCTTGCCGCAATTTCTAGAAGTTTGCCGCAAATCTGCGACAGTTACAGGTCTGTTAGGGCCGAGATTTTCTCCAACAATCCGGGCTCTAGATCCTTCTCTCTGAGGCCTATAAATACAGCACCAGGGCCTGCACGAGCGCAAGAGATGAAAAGAGAGGAGGAGAGAGGAGAGATTAGAGATTAGATGCTTGTATTTTGTAAGATTTCTCTCTAGGATTTTTGTAGTGGTTTAGATCTTCTTCCTCCCTAGAAATTCTGCAAAGAGAGAGATTATAAGAGAGAGAAAGCTTGTGTAAACCAAGGGGTGACAACTTGTGAAGCAAGGATTGATCCATTCTCTTCTCTCTTCTCTTGCATTTTCTAGTATTACTTGCTTTCTTTAATTCTAGCTTTAATTTCCTTGCACTTTTATTCATGCGTTGCTTTTCTTTTCTTATGGCTAGTAGCTAACTTTTCTAACATGAACTAGCTAACCACTAACCTTGCTAACTACTAACTCATGGGTGATTGCTATCTTTAATCTTGCAAGTTGTATGTTCTTCTCTTCTCCGATGGGTTACTTTCATTGCTTGGCAAGTTCTTGTTGTAATTCCATATGATTCATGTGTGCCTCATTTAGAGCCTTGTCTTTAGAACAAGTGCCTTGATGGAACATGGAGATGGATCACCAAACATATGCTATTTGTTGTACAACTTCTTTACTTCAATTAATGAATGTTGTATCTTCTTCCTTAGCATCCCTTGAGTGTCACTCTTTTGATTCCATTATTGAAAGTCTATCTTGTAGGCCAATGACATCTATGCGTCTACAAGACAAGTCCAAGAGTGATCACCCGTCATTCAAGTGGGAAAGTAATTAGACCAACACGCAAGACAAATCTTTGCCGATGAATCAACATGAGGCACGCATTCACCATCACGGAGTTTAGTAAGTTTTTAGCAAGGTAGTAAGGTTAGCTAGTCATGATTTTCTCCATCTTCAAATCTTTTACAAGTTTTCTTTTCTTTTTACTGTTAATCCAAAAGCCAATCTTGTTTTGATTTCTTTTCATTTTCCATCATGAACATATCCACTGATTCTTTTATTTCTTTTTCATGTTTTATTCATTCTTTTAAGACAAAGAAGAATCTTCGTTTTCTTTCTTCACTACGAACTGTAACGCTTCCATCGCAAGCTCTCCCTGAGAATCGACTCGGTATAGCCCATGCTATAACGGAGATTGGAAAGGATACATTAATCATTTGAAATACATTTGTGGAGTGATCAAAGCACTTGAGGTTGACTCTAAGCCTTCGCTCTTTTACATAATATCTGTGCAATCTACCACACTATCTTTTCCTTCCAATCAAAATTTTGGCGCCGTTGCCGGGGAGAGCAACGGTTTTGATTTAAAGTGAAGAACTAAACGATTTTTCTTCTTTGTTGCAGGTTACAGGTGAAGAGAACAGGAAACTTTGCGTTGTAGTAACATATAAGTGGCTCTGGGCTTCTGCTCTTGAAAGCAGAAACCAGAAGCCCTCTGAATTGCCACAATTCCACGGCATTTGCCGCATATTTGCGGCAAGGAGGAGAGGACTACTGACAATTTTTCTGCAGGGTCTCTGGCTTTGTAAAATACAGCTGCTGCAATACTTAATTTCTTGTATGCTTCACCATACTCCTGCTAATAATCAACAGTAAAAAATTGGTTGCAAAGTTAAAAATTGATTAGACATTTGCATTTCTAGGCACGTGTCTTTTCAATTCTTTTACTTTACTGTTGAAGAGTGCTGGATGCAAGGTACGTGCGCATTGCATATTGACTAGGACTCACTCCTTATTTGATTTTTATAGCTTTGAGTGAACCTTGTTTGTTTATATCGTACACTTGCACCAAACTGATTCTAAGGGCATCACCCATAAATAAGATAAGGTGGGGGATTTCATCACCCTTTCCTTAGCCCAAAAACTACTATCCCAGCACTCACTAACCTAAGCCTAATTTAAAAAAAAATAGACGTTTGCCCTAGGGACATCTCGGACTCACTTAGGAGATTATCCTAAGGGGGAAAAGTGTTGGAATTTGACTCTTGCAAAATCAGTGTCTAGGAAAGGGATTGAGGGCCGAAAGCCCGAAGGTTGGTGGTTATTTAATTAAGGAACGTCTTTGACGGAAAACCTCCCAACAACCTTGCCCTGACCTGGCTGATTAGCTTGTGGTCAAAGTCTACACTAAACCTCCCGTGGACGGTCTAATCAGTTAGGAGTCGTCTAGGTCATAGGTCTACCCTAACTTAGGTTAGAATTTTTTTCTTTTTTTTATTTGTTTGTTTCTTTTTGTTTGTATTTCATTGTGTGATATGGCTTATAATAACAATTTTTCCAACTTTAATACTAATCCATATTACACACCGACTTCATTTTCGGATATTACCAACTCGGCATACCATAACTTTGACCAACCTAGTGTGCCGGATTGGTCTTATCCGAATCAATATGACCCATACCCCCCATCTAATAACTATAATTTCATAATTATTTCAACTCTTCACCGAGTCAGTGGGGATTCACTTACCCCGAGCATAATTTCCAACCACCTTGTCCTCCTTCTCCACCCAGTCCACAATATTTTCAAGATACATACTCAATTCTACCAATCCAAAATAAAGCACCATCAATTTTGGAAATGAGTATGCGTGAGTCCAAACACAAATCCCAAAATCTGATGGACTCACAATTTCACTATTACTTCCAAGACAACACTTCATCTTTTCATCAGAACAATAAATTCATCAATTATGGAAAGATGCTTGAAGCCATGACTCATGCTCAAAATGCTAGAAATCGTGACATAGATATGATGGTCGAATCTCTACGTTCTCACCGTTTGACCAGATCTGGTGTCACTAGCCACTCTGTTAAAGCCGATGAGTCATGTAGTTTTGAAAATCAAGATTCTATTTCAGCACGTTCATTTGAACTTGTCCAAACTTCAAATCCATTGACATTTTGGCAAGTTTTCCTTTTCCTGAAATAGAACTTGACAATGAATATGATCTTGAACCCCAACTTAGTGATTCAATTCTTCTTCCTGATTCAATAATGACTCCGGTATCTTTACCTGACTTCAATCTTTTCCCGGAGTCGACATTGGATCCTGCCCCAATTCATAATGAAATTGAATCACCCATCTTTGAGGATCATATTGAACTTGACCAATTATACACTTCTGAAGATACTATTGACAAATTGGCAAGTTTTCCATTTTTTGATATTGAACTCAATGAGATATGTGACCTAGATTCTCACAATCTCTTTACTTCTGAAGACCTATTCGCTGACAAGATCATGTGTCTGGATAAGTCAACTCGGGGTCAGTTAACTGATTGCACATTTCCGGATGTTGACCTTAGTTTTGAAGAATTGTATGGCGATGAGCTAGAATTCCTTCATATTGGAAGTAAAGAGATATCACCCATATTAGGTCATATTCCATTGTTGGACAATACATGTGGACTGGAGTTTCAACTTCTTGACTTGGACCTAATTCCTGAACTCATTTCGACTCCTGAACCTTTACTTGACTTAAGTATTTTTCCTGAGTCGGTATTAGTTCCTGTCCTTCCTGAGTCCAAGTCAACCGTTCTATCATTTCATACACCATTCTGGAACGATGTGGTTGACAAATTTGACTCCGAAATTAGTTATGAAAAATGGAAATTAGATGGGGTCAAATACTTAATAAAGATCCTTCATGGATTTATCTTTTTAGTGGGTTGTATTCATGATATTTCTGATGGGTTCCTCCAAACCCAAAGTAAAGTTGATTGGGCCATGTTTCGTGGACCAATCAGACCGCCACCGGAACCACCACCTTGAGGTAATTTTTTCCTTCCCTCTCTATTTGTTTCATGCATACATATATCACGATGCATTGAGGACAATGCATGAGATAAGTGTGGGGAGGGTTTACTAACTTAGAGTTTTTATATTTTCTTTCTTTTACACTTCTTTTAGAAATCATCCCTTTTGTATAGGAATTTTCTCTTTCTTTAAAAAACTTTTTGAAATAAGAGACAAAGTTTTCATCTATTTTTAAGAAAATTAAGATGATCTTAGAAATTAAGAAAGCCTTAATTATGACATCTTAAACCTAGTTGAAATAATGGATATTGTTTAAAATTATAGGCTAAGTAAGAAAAATTGGGGAGATATTTTTATCTTGAATTTTTTGCCTTAGATAGTATGCACTTCACACTTACACATTTTTGGGATGGAAACAAAGACCAAAAAGGCCATAAAAATATATAAAAAAAAGGAAAAATATATAAATAAAACATCACTTATTAAGCTGGATAATTGTGCCTCAAGAAGCATGGTTATTCACGCCTAACGGTGATTAAAAGAATAATCCCCCTTAGTTTTGTGGCCTTTTTCACTCGAGACCTTAAACCCGAGGGATGTTTTCTCATCTGGTGCCCTAAGACCTACTGGTTTGGGAGTCATCGGTTATAGGCTCGTTACATGGGTGAACTAGAAAGCCTAAACTAAGGGAAGAAAAAAATATATATAAATAAATAAATAAATAATAAACGGCTTTATGGTTAGAGTTGAAATCCTAAAAATCTTCACTATCACAAAGTGCATATTATCTAGGTTTTATAAAAGATAAAGTATTCAATCCAATTTTGAATTCTTACCTTAATTGAAGACAAGATCCTGCATGGAGACTAAGTTTAAGGGAGAATAATTATAGGTGGACTTATGACCTTAGATCACTTATATTTTTGCAAAAATAGTTTGAAAACATGTCTCTCTTTCAAAATGAATTTTCAAAACACTAACATTTGTTTTCTTTCTTTATGGATTTTGTGGGTGTAATCCGCTGAAAACCCTTAGGAGACAACACTCCTCCTCTAGGGCAACTTAGAGGTTTAACGGCTTGTTGCACGTGCTCAGTGCAATCGCGTCACCTGCGAAAGTGGTGTAATAAAATGGTAGTATAGTTTTTCTCTTTGTTTTGCTCGGGACGAGCAAAAGAATAAGTGTGGGGGTGTGATTGTTATCCAATTTTGCATATTTTACCACATCATTCCCATGCATATTGGAAATAAAAATATGATTTTTAATGTTCTTCTCTCTATTTTTGCAGGTCCACATCTGAAATGAGAAAAGGCCCAAAATTCCTTTAATTAGCAATAATTAAATGGAATTAATTCCAAGCCCAAAAGAGAGCCCAAGTTTGAGCCCAGGATCTGGAGAATTCTACGCGCCAACTCACTCTTCCAGAAGATCCACGTGGATAACAAACTGTAACAAACTCGCAACAGAAAATCTGGCCTCAACGGCCTTGATCTTGCCGCAATTTCTAGAAGTTTGCCGCAAATCTGCGGCAGTTACAGGTCTGTTAGGGCCGAGATTTTCTCCAACAACCCGGGCTCTAGATCCTTCTCTCTGAGGCCTATAAATACAGCACCAGGGCCTGCACGAGCGCAAGAGATGAAAAGAGAGGAGGAGAGAGAGGAGAGATTAGAGATTAGATGCTTGTATTTTGTAGGATTTCTCTCTAGGATTTTTGTAGTGCTCTAGATCTTCTTCCTCCCTAGAAATTCTGCAAAGAGAGAGATTGTAAGAGAGAGAAAGCTTGTGTAAACCAAGGGGTGACAACTTGTGAAGTAAGGATTGATCCATTCTCTTCTCTCTTCTCTTGCATTTTCTAGTATTACTTGCTTTCTTTAATTCTAGCTTTAATTTCCTTGCACTTTTATTCATGCGTTGCTTTTCTTTTCTTATGGCTAGTAGCTAACTTTTCTAACATGAACTAGCTAACCACTAACCTTGCTAACTACTAACTCATGGGTGATTGCTATCTTTAATCTTGCAAGTTGTATGGTCTTCTCTTCTCCGATGGGTTACTTTCATTGCTTGGCAAGTTCTTGTTGTAATTCCATATGATTCATGTGTGCCTCATTTAAAGCCTTGTCTTTAGAACAAGTGCCTTGATGGAACATGGAGATGGATCACCAAACATATGCTATTTGTTGTACAACTTCTTTACTTCAATTAATGAATGTTGTATCTTCTTCCTTAGCATCCCTTGAGTGTCGCTCTTTTGATTCCATTATTGAAAGTCTATCTTGTAGGCCAATGACATCTATGCGTCTACAAGACAAGTCCAAGAGTGATCACCCGTCATTCAAGTGGGAAAGTAATTAGACCAACACGCAAGACAAATCTTTGCCGATGAATCAACATGAGGTACGCATTCACCATCACGGAGTTTAGTAAGTTTTTAGCAAGGTAGTAAGGTTAGCTAGTCATGGTTTTCTCCATCTTCAAATCTTTTACAAGTTTTCTTTTCTTTTTAGTGTTAATCCAAAAGCCAATCTTGTTTTGATTTCTTTTCATTTTCCATCATGAACATATCCACCGATTCTTTCATTTCTTTTTCCATGTTTTATTCATTCTTTTAAGACAAAGAAGAATCTTCGTTTTCTTTCCTCACTACGAACCGTAACGCTTCCATCGCAAGCTCTCCCTGAGAATCGACTCGGTATAGCCCATGCTATAACGGAGATTGGAAAGGATACATTAATCATTTGAAATACATTTGTGGAGTGATCAAAACACTTGAGGTTGACTCTAAGCCTTCCCTCTTTTACATAATATCTGTGCAATCTACCACACTATCTTTTCCTTCCAATCAGCTAATCATTCTATTCATTTTTCATCCTCATATACATAGTAAAAATGGCTGAAGGAATTAAGACTCCTCCTAAGTTTGATGGCCTTAACTTCCCATATGGAAGGTTAAGATGACCGTGTTTTTACAATCCCTAGGGAGCCGAGTTGCAAACGCGGTGACCAAACGTTTTAGTGCACCCACCGATGATGAGGACACTTGGTCCGATATTGACACAAAAGAGTTTGATGCTAATGCTAGGGCACACTATGCCTTGCTTCAAGCTCTTAATGACGATATTTCTAGAGTCATTCATTGCAAATCCGTCCATGAGATTTGGACTCACTTGCTTGTCACTCATGAGGAACTTCACAAGTAAAGAGGACAAAAATCGACCTTCTTCATTCCCAATATGAAAATTTTCTATGCAAGAGAATGAAACCATAGATGATATGGTTACTAAATTTACAAAGATTACTAATGGACTTTATTCTCTAGGTGACGTCATTGACAACGACCAAAGAGTAAGGAAGATCATCCATGCACTCTCTCCATCTTGGGAAGTCAAAGCCACTACTTTGAAGGAACTCAATGATAAGGAAGAAATGGAGATCATAGGTCTCATCGAAAATCTCAAGACCCATGAGATGGAAAGAAAAGCAAGAGAAGAGATGACTCTTTCCAAGAAGAAAGCTATTGCCTTCAAGAGTTCTTCACCTACTCCAACGATGATGATGAAGAAGAGGATGATGAAGATCTTTCTCTTCTTGTAAAGAGCGTTCAGAGAATGTACAACAAGGTAAAGTCCAAAATAGAAGGAGATGGCAAGGTAAAGAAGAGAAGAAAATCGTTTGCTTCAATTGCCAGAAACCGGGTCACATTGTTGTGGAATGTCCGGAAAGAGCCAAACCTTCCACCTCCAAGAAGCCATACAAAAAGAAAGCTTTAAAGGCTACTTGGGATTTGGAGAGTGAATCCGATGAGGAAGTCGACACCGCCAACATGTGCTTCATGGCAAATGAGAGCACAAGCAAGGTAACTCTCGATAATTCCATTGATTGTGATCTATCCATGGATGAACTAGGAGAAGCTTTTGAAGAACTATCTCATAACTATGCTTTTCTCAAAAGAAATACTTGAAAATGAAAAAGGAAAATGAATCTCTCAATCACAAAGTTTTCACTCTTACAAAAGAAAAAGATGAATTACTTTCTACTCTTGTTTCTACACAAAAGGACTTTGATAACTATAAAATTTCTTACAAAGGTAAATTTCTACAAATTGATGAAAATGAAATTTCCATGCTAAAGAGAAAATTGATTCATTAGGAGTAGTTTTGAAGAATGTAAATTTGATAAAAGTAGACTAGAGGCTATGTTCCTAAGAAATAAGTCCCAAAGAAACATTCACATGCTATTCATGCTCATGTCCATAAATCACAACCTTTACATCATGCCAAGCACCTAAACATGCCCACACTCTACACACACATCATGCATTCATGTATGGTAAAGTCTTTTCATGCATATTGTGGCCGTAAAGGTCATTTGGTTAAATTTTGCTATGATAGGCTTAATGCATCGTATAATCATGTTTGGGTTCGGAATACTAACTTTCAAGGAGCCAAAAAAGTTGGGTACCAAAGTCAACAAATTTGTTAAATGATGTAGGTACTTTCCAAGGCCCAACGACGTAAAGGGTTGTGGTATCTTGATAGTGGTTGCTCAAGACATATGACTTGAGATATTAACAACTTTGCAACCCTATCAAGATACCATGAAGGTGGCACCGTCACCTTCGGAGATGACGCCAAAGGAAAAATCATTGGTATTGGTAATGTTAAACTTGGTACATCTCCTTTAATAGAAAATGTTATTTAGTTGATGGCCTCAAGCATAATCTCTTGAGTGTTGTCAACTTTGTGACAAAGGTTTTGATGTTGTTTTTGATAACCTAGCATGTAGAGTTATTGATAGACAATTCAACACATGTATATTTTTCGGATTCGTGAAAGCAATGTATACATGATTGACATGTCTAATATGCTATGCAATGCTACTTGTTTGAAAGCCCTCGATGATGACTCTTAGTTGTGGCATAGGAGATTAGGCCATATTTCTTTTGACCATCTATCTAGATTAAACAATAAGGAAATGGTGAAAGGTATTCCTTGCTTGAACTTTGAAAAGGACCGCATTTGCGATGCGTGCCAACTTAGGAAACAAACCAAGTCTTCTTTCAAGTCAATCAAGGATATCATGACATCACCACCCTTGGAGTTGATCCATATGGATTTGTTTGATCCTACTCAAACCAAAAGTCTAAGTGGGAATCGTTTTGCTTTTGTTTTAGTTGATGATTTCTCGCGTTTTACTTGGGTTTTCTTTTAGAACACAAAAATCAAGCCTTTTCATATTTTCAAGCCTTTAAGAAAAGAGTTGAAAAGGAAAAATATTCTTCTATTTTAAGAATAAGAAGTGATAGAGGTGGTGAATTCAATAACCAGCCCTTTACCACTTTTGTGAAGAACATGGAATTAAGCATGAACTATCTTGTCCTAGAACTCCACAACAAAATGGAGTCGTTGAGAGGAAAAATCGTACATTATAAGAGATGGCTAGGACAATGATAAATGAATATGGTCTCCCTCATTATCTATGGGCCGAGGCCGTTAACACATCTTGCTACATATCAAATAGAGTTTTCTTATGCAAAAATACTTCAAAAACATCTTTTGAGATCTATTTTTCTAGAAAGCCAAATGTTTCATACTTTAAAGTTTTTGGTTGTAAATGTTTTGTTTTGAATACTAAAGATAATTTAGGTAAATTTGATGCAAAGTCTTATGAAGTAATTTTTATTGGTTACTCTAATACTAGTAAAGCTTATAGAGTTTTCAATAAGTCCTCCTTGACTATTGAAGAATCTATACATGTAAAGTTTGAGGAATCTAATGTGTTTGTTGAGAATGTTATAGAAATAGATTCCCTAAATGAAAACATGGAGCAAAGTACTTTGAAGGACTCACCTACTCTTGAAGACATGCCAAATGAGGATCAAGAAAATGAAATTCAAGAAGTTGAAGTGGAGACTACTCAACCACTTTCAAAAGATTGGAGATACAATCCACATCATCCCAAGGATCTTATTATAGGTGAAGTATCAAAAGGAGTAACTACTCGTTCTAAACTTCATGATCTTTGTGGACACTATGCATTTGTTTCTCACTTTGAACCAAAGAACATCCTCGAAGCCGAGGGCGACTCAAATTGGTTACTAGCCATGCAAGAGGAGCTCAATCAATTCGAGCGCAACCAAGTTTGGCATCTTGTTCCTAGGCCCTACGATAGACCAACAATTGGTATTAAGTGGATCTTTAAGAACAAGTTGGATGAGTCGGGAAATGTTATTAGGAATAAAGCTAGGTTAGTGGCCCAAGGTTACACTCAAATCGAAGGTATTGATTTTGAGGAAACCTTTGCACCCGTAGCATGATTGATACACAATATTGCATATTTTACCACATAATCCTCATGCATATTGCAAATAAATATATGATTTTTACTCATCTTCTCTATATTTTTACAGGTTCACAACTGAAATGAGAGAAAGCCCAATAATCACTTTAATTAGCAATAATTAAAGAGATTAATTCCAAGCCCAAGATAAAGCCCAAATTTGAATCCAGGATCCAGAGAAATCTACGTAACAACTCAAGATTCTAGAAGGCCACGTGGATAACAACCTCGCAACAAACCTGTACCAGAAAATCTGGGCTCAACGACCCAGATTTTGCCGCCAAATCTGGGATTTTGCCGCCAAATTTCGGCAAAGATAAGGTTGTTGGATCCCGGATTTTGCGCCAACAACCTGAATCTCGAAGCTTCTCTCTGAGCCCTATAAATACTGCACTTGGACCTGCGAGCAAAGGTAGAATGGAGAAGAGAGGAGAAATTAGTAGATGCTTGTAATTTTTGTAGGGTTTTTCTCTAGGTTTTAGTTCTTTAGTCCCTCTTCTTCTTCCTAGAAATTTTGTAAAGAGAGAGTTTGTAAGAGAGAGAAAGCTTGTGTACATCAAGGAGTGACAACTTGTGAAGCAAGGATTCATCCATTCTCTTCTCTCTACTCTTGCATTTTCTAGTTTACTTGCTTTCTTTTTTTCTTGCTTTACTTTCTTGCAATTTAATTCATGCTTTGTTTTACTTTTCTTATGGCTTGTAGCTAACTTTTCTACATGTACTAGCTAACCACTAACCTTGCTAACTACTAACTCATGGGTGATTGCTATCTTTAATCTTGCAAGTTGGATGGTCTTCTCTTCTCCGATGGGTTAAACCCCCCGTCATCCAAGTGAGAAAGTAATTAGATCAACACGCAAGACGAATCTATGCCGATGAATCAACATGAGGCGCGCATTCACTATCACGGAGTTTAGTAAGTTTTGGCAAGGTAGTAAGGTTAGCTAGTCATGGCTTTTTCATTCTAAAGTTTTCATTCTTTTAGTTTTAGTTCCAAAGCAAATCTCTTCTTGATCTTTTCCGATTATTTCCATCATGAACATATCCATCCATTCTTTCATTTCTTCTTCATTGTTTTATTCTTCATTCTTTTAAGCATAGAAGAATTCTCGTTTTACATCTTCACTACCTATCGTAAAGCTTCCATCGCGAGCTCTCCCTGAGAATCGACTCGGTATAGCCCTATGCTATAACGGAGATAAGAAAGGGTATATTAATCATCTTTCATACATTTGTGGAGTGATCTAAGCACTTGAGGTTGTTTCTAAACCTTATCTCCTTAATTGAATACATATATTTGTGCTCATTTATACTCCATAACACGACACCTTTCCCGTCTAAACAAAAAAATGGCGCCGTTGCCGGGGAGAGCAACGTTTTAGGTTTAAAGTGAAGAACTAAACGAATCTTCTTCTCTGTTGCAGGTTACAGGTTGAAGAAAATAGGAACTTTGCATTGCAGTGACATATAAGTGGACCTGAGCCTCTGCTCTCGAAAGCAGAGACCAGGATCCCTCCAAATTGCCGCAAAATCCTGGCTTTTGCCGCAAATTTGCGGCAATAAGGAGTACACTACTGATCATTTTTCTGCAGGGTCTCTGATTCTGCAAAATACTTCTGCTGCATTACTTAATTTCCTGTATTATTCACCCTATACCTGCTTAATAAAGTCAACAGTAAAAAATTGGTTGTAATCGTTAAAAGTTGATTAGACATTTGCATTTCTAAGCACGTGTTTTTCAATTCATTTACTTTTACTGTTGAAGAGTGCTGGAGGCAAGGTACGTTTTGCATTGCATGTAGACTAGGAATCATCTCTTGCTTGATTTTTATGCTTTGAGTGTATCCTAGTTATATTTCTTGTACACTTGTACAATTCAATTTTAAGGGCATAACCGATAAATAAGATAAGGTGGGGAGTTCATTACCCTTTCCTTAGCCCGAAAACCACAATCCGAGCACTCACTAATCCAAGCCTAATTAATAAAAAAAAATATAGACGTTGGCCCTAGGGACATCTCGGACTCATTTAGGAGATTATCCTAAGGGGAAAAAGTGTTAGAAATTGACTCTTGCAAAATCAGTGTCTAGGAAAGGGATTGAGGGCCGAAAGCCCGAAGGTGGTGGTTACTTAATTAAGGAACGTCTCTGACGGAAAACCTCCCAACAACCTTAACCTTTCCTGGCTGATTAGCTTGTGGTCAAAGTCTACACTAAACCTCCCGTGGACAGTCTATCAGTTAGGAGTCGTCTAGGTCATAGGTCTACCCTAACTTAGGTTAGAATTTTTTCTTTTTGTTTGTTTAATTATTTGTTTCTTTTTGTTTGTATTTCATTGTGTGATATGGCTTACAATCACAATTCTTTCCATCCTAATAATAATCCATATTTCACACAGACTCCATTCTATTCGGATAATTCCAACCCGGTGTTTTACAATATGCACCAACCAAATACACCGGGTTGGCCTTATCCGAATCAATATGACCCATACCCCCATCTAATAACTATAATTTCCATAATGATTTCAACTCTTCACCGAGTCATTGGGGATTCATGTACCCCGAGTCAAATTTTCAAATTCCTTGTCCACCATATCCACCCAGTCCACAACATTTTCAAGATACATACTCAGTTCCACCAGTCCAGAATGAAACACCATCAATTTTGGAAATGAGTATGCGTGAGTCCAAACACAAATCCCAAAATCTGATGGACTCACAATTTTATTATCACTTCCAAGATAACACTTCATCTTTCCATCAAAACAATGATTCATCAATTATGGAAAGATGCTTGAAGACATGACTCATGCTCAAAATGCTAGAAATCGTGACATAGATATGATGGTTGAATCTTTACGTTCTCACCGTTTGGCCAGATCTAGTGTCACTAGCCACTCTGTTAAAGAAGATGAGTCATGTAGTTTTGAAAATCATGATTCAATTTCAGCACAACCACCTGAACTTGTCCAAACTTCAGTTCCCATTGACATTTGGCAAGTTTTCATTTTCTGAAATTGAACTTGAACATGAATATGATCCTGAACTTCCACTTGATGATTCAATTTTCCTTCCTGATTCAGTTATGACTCCGGTATCTTTATCTGATTTCACTTCATTTCCCGAGTCAGTATTGGATCCAGTGCCAATTCATTTTGAAATTGAATCACCAATCTATGATGATCATAGTGAACTTGACCAATTTCATACTTTTGAAAGTCCCATTGATAAATTGGCAAGTTCACATTTTTGTGGAATTGAACTACATGAGGAGTGTGATCTTGAACCCCAACTTAGTGATTCAATTCTTTCCTGATTCAATAATGATTCCGGTAACTTTACCTGACTTCAATCTTTTCCCGGAGTCGACATTGGATCCTGTCCCAATTCATAATGAAGTTGAATCACCCATCTTTGAGGATCACATTGAACTTGACCAATTATACACTTCTGAAGATACTATTGACAAATTGGCAAGTTCTCCATTCTTTGGTCTTGAACTACATGAGAAATGTGACCTAGATTCTCACAATCTCTTTACTTCTGAAACTGATTGTACAATTCTGACGGAAAACATTGACCTTAGTTTTGAAGAATTATATGGCGATGAGCTTGAATTCCTTAATATTAGAAGTAAAGAGATATCACCCATATTAGGTCACATTCCATTGTTGGACAATACATGTGGACTGGAGTTTCAACTTTTTGACTTGGACCCAATTCCTGAACTCATTTCGACTCCTGAACCTTTACTCGACTTAAGTCACCTTCCTGAGTCGGTATTAGTTCCTGTCCTTCCTGAGTCCAAGTCAACCGTTCTATCATTTCATACACCATTCTGGGACAAGGTAGTTGACAAATTTGACTCCGAAATCAATTATGGAAAATGGAAATTAGATGGGGTCATGTACTTAATAAAAATCTTTCAAGGATTTATCTTTTTAGTGGGTCATATTCATGATATTTTTGGTGGGTTCCTCCAAACCCAAAGTAAAGTTGATTGGGCCATGTTTCATGGACCAATCAGACCACCACCGGAACCACCACCTTAAGGTAATTTTTTTCCTTCCCTTTCCATTTTGTTTCATGCATACATATATCATGATGCATTGAGGACAATGCATGAAATAAGTGTGGGGGAGGGTTTACTAACATAGAGTTTTTAGATTTTCTTTCTTTTACATTTCTTTTACAAAAATAAAAAAATAAAAATAAAAAAAAAAACTTTTTGAAATAAGAGACAAAGTTTTGATCTATTTTTAAGAAAATTAAGATGTATCTTAGAAATTAAGAAAGCCTTAATTATGACATCTTAAACCTAGTTGAAATAATAGATCTTGTTTGAAATTATAGGCTAAGTAAGTAAAATTGGTGAGATATTTTTATCTTGAATTTTTACCTTAGATAAATATGCACTTTACACTTACACATTTCTTGGGATGGAGACAAAGACCAAAAATGCCACATATATAAATAAAAAAATATATATAAATTATAAATAAAACATCACCTATTAAGCTGGATCATTGTGCCTCAAGAAGCATGATTATTCACGCCTAACGGTGGTAAAGGAAATAAATAATCCCCTTTAGTTTTGTGGCCTTTTTTACTCGAGACCTTAAACCCGAGGGATGTTTTCTCATCTGGTGCCCTAAGACCGTCTGGTTTGGAAGTCATCGGTTAAAGGCTCGTTACAAGGGTAAACTAGAAAGCCTAAACTAAGGGAAGAAAAAGCAGAAAAAAATATATATATAAATAAATGGCTTGATGGTTGGAGTTGAAATCCCAGAAATTTTCACTAAGCACGGTGTGCATATTATCTAGGTTTTATGAAAGATAAAAGTATTCAATCCAATTTTGAATTCTTACCTTAATTGAAGACAAGATCTTGCATGGAGACTAAGTTAAGGAAGAATGATTATAGGTGGACTTATGACCTTAGATCACTTATATTTTTGCAAAAATAGTTCGAAAACATGTCTCTCTTTCAAAATGAATTTCAAAATACTAACATTTGTCTTCTTTCTTTATGGATTTTGTGGGTGCAATCCGCTGAAAACCCTCAGGAGACAACACTCCTCCTCTAGGGTAACCTAGAGGTTTAACGGCTTGTTGCACACGCTCAGTGCAATCGCGTCACCTGCGAAAGTGGTGTAATAAAAATGGTAGTATAGTTTTTTCTTTTCTTTGTTTTGCTCGGGACGAGCAAAAGAATAAGTGTGGGGGTGTGATTGATACACAATATTGCATATTTTACCACATAATCCCCATACATATTGCAAATAAATATATGATTTTTACTCATCTTCTCTATATTTTTACAGGTTCACAACTGAAATGAGAGAAAGCCCAATAATCACTTTAATTAGCAATAATTAAAGAGATTAATTCCAAGCCCAAGATAAAGCCCAAATTTGAATCCAGGATCCAGAGAAATCTACGTAACAACTCAAGATTCTAGAAGGCCACGTGGATAACAACCTCGCAACAAACCTGTACCAGAAAATCTAGGCTCAACGGCCCAGATTTTGCCGCCAAATCTGGGATTTTGCCGCCAAATTTCGGCAAAGATAAGGTTGTTGGATCCCGGATTTTGCGCCAACAACCTGGATCTCGAAGCTTCTCTCTGAGCCCTATAAATACTGCACTTGGACCTGCGAGCAAAGGTAGAATGGAGAAGAGAGGAGAAATTAGTATATGCTTGTAATTTTTGTAGGGTTTTTCTCTAGGTTTTAGTTCTTTAGTCCCTCTTCTTCTTCCTAGAAATTTTGTAAAGAGAGAGTTTGTAAGAGAGAGAAAGCTTGTGTACTCAAGGAGTGACAACTTGTGAAGCAAGGATTCATCCATTCTCTTCTCTCTACTCTTGCATTTTCTAGTTTACTTGCTTTCTTTATTTCTTTCTTTACTTTCTTGCAATTTAATTCATGCTTTGTTTTACTTTTCTTATGGCTTGTAGCTAACTTTTCTACATGTACTAGCTAACCACTAACCTTGCTAACTACTAACTCATGGGTGATTGCTATCTTTAATCTTGCAAGTTGGATGGTCTTCTCTTCTCTGATGGGTTAAACCCCCCGTCATCCAAGTGAGAAAGTAATTAGATCAACACGCAAGACGAATCTATGCCGATGAATCAACATGAGGCGCGCATTCACTATCACGGAGTTTAGTAAGTTTTGGCAAGGTAGTAAGGTTAGCTAGTCATGGCTTTTTCATTCTAAAGTTTTCATTCTTTTAGTTTTAGTTCCAAAGCAAATCTCTTCTTGATTTCTTTTCCGATTATTTCCATCATGAACATATCCATCCATTCTTTCATTTCTTCTTCATTGTTTTATTCTTCATTCTTTTAAGCATAGAAGAATTCTCGTTTACATCTTCACTACCTATCGTAAAGCTTCCATCGCGAGCTCTCCCTGAGAATCGACTCGGTATAGCCCTATGCTATAACGGAGATAAGAAAGGGTATATTAATCATCTTTCATACATTTGTGGAGTGATCTAAGCACTTGAGGTTGTTTCTAAACCTTATCTCCTTAATTGAATACATATATTTGTGCTCATTTATACTCCATAACACGACACCTTTCCCGTCTAAACATAGCACGGCTTGAAGCTATACTGATGACACTTGCATTTGCTTCTTATAAAGATTTTAAACTTTTTCAAATAGATGTAAAAAGTACTTCTTAAATGGATTTATTGAAGAGGAGGTGTATGTTGAACAACCCCCCGGGTTTGTTGATCCTACACATCGGATTTTATTTTCAAACTTGACAAAGCTCTTTATGGTTTAAAACAAGCCCCTAGGGCTTGGTATGAAAGACTTTCTTCATTTCTAATTTCTAATGGTTTTAAGAAAGGAAAAATAGATACTACTTTGTTCACTAAACATGTTGAAAATGATATACTTATTGTTCAAATTTATGTTGATGATATCATATTTGGTTCTACTAATGAAAATCTTTGCAAACCTTTTGAATCTTGCATGAAAGAAGAATTGAGATGTCTATGATGGGCGAGCTTAAGTACTTCCTTGGTTTCCAAATCAGGCAAAGGAAGGATGGGATTTTCATCAATCAAGCCAAGTACACAAAGGAACTTATCAAGAGGTTTGGGCTTGAAGGGGCTAAGACAAGCAAAACTCCCATGGCTACCACCACAAAACTTGACAAGGATGAACAAGGTACAAGTGTAGACATTAAGCTTTATCGTAGCATGATTCGTAGCTTGTTGTATTTAATGGCTAGTTGGCCGAACATTATGTTTTGTGTATGTCTTTGTGCTCGATTTCAATCGTGTCCTAAAGAGTCCCATTTGATTGCGGTAAAACACATTATTAGATACCTTAAGGGCACAATTGAAATGGGTTTGTGGTATCCGAAGACCAGACAATTTTTCATGACGAGTTTTTCGGATGCCGACTATGCGGGTTGTAGAGTGGATAGGAAGAGTACAAGTGGAACATGTCAATTTCTTGGTAATTGTCTTGTTTCATGGTCTTCCAAAAAGCAAAATTCGGTAGCCCTCTCAACCGCCGAGGCGGAGTATGTTGCGGCGGGAGCTTATTGTGCACAAGTTCTTTAGATGAAACATACTCTCCTTGACTATGATTTGCATTTTGACTATATTAAAATATTTAGTGATAATACTAGTACTATTCATATGACTAAAAATGCAAATCAACATAGTAAGACTAAGCACATTGACATTCGGTATCACTTTCTTAGAGATCATTATGAGAAAGGTGATATTGACATTGATTATGTTTCTACCGATTTTCAACTTGCCGATATTTTTACAAAACCACTAGACTATGCTAGATTTTCTTTTATTTGTGGTGAATTGAATGTTTGTGTTATGGAATCATGAAGAAATTTTTTTTAACAATGTTTACCCTTTTTGATGTATGACAAAAAGAGGGAGAAAAAGTTAGTTTTGAGTTTTCAGTTATAACAAGTTAGTTTTGAGTTTTAAGTTATAACAAGTTAGTTTTGAGTTTTGAGTTTTAAGCTATAACAAGTTAGTTTTTGAGTTTTGAGTTTTAAGTTTTGGATTTTGAGTTATAAAAGATGGTTTTTAGTTATTGTTTGTTTGAGCAATATGTTTTTACTTGCCAAGTTTTTACTTTTCATATATAGCATGATTTGAGGGGGAGCCTCCAAGCTCCTTCCCATTTTCCCATTTTTTTTTAAAATAACTCATATGTTTTGTCATCATCAAAAGGGGGAGATTGTTGGCCCAAGGTTACAATCACCTGGTATTTGAGTTTGGATGATTGCAAAACATATATAGTTATTTGTACTAATCATATTTTAGTGTTTAAGTGTGTTTCAGGGTTCTATAGATTCAAGTTGTGTTCTTCCCTAATGATGACTCAATTCGGGTTCTTTTGACTCAAGATAACTCAATTCGGGTTCAAGGATTAAAACTATGCAACATTCCATGGAGAAGCCCTAATTTGAAGACCTTGTAGTCACCTAGAACCTTTGTAAGAATTAGTTTGTTAAAGAATGAGGCAATGATAAGTTGGCTCAAGAAAACAAACACACACCTTCATTTTTCAAAATACGGTTTTTTGTTTTGGGTAATTGATTTAGGTTCATGTCTTGATGGTTATACATGACTCAAATTATTTTATAATTTTACATCTTGGTTTTATCATGTATACCAACCTTTATAGCATGATACTTAATCATATAGCCTTACAAAATTATTTTGAAAATTTTTGAAGTTTAAAATTTTCCCTAGAAAAATCCTGTTTCAGGTCCAACGGTCGACCGGATCCATTTCAGGCTTGATCGGTCGACCGCACCGGTCGACCGGGCCTAGTGGACTTGGCGTGCACGTTTGTGCACGTCTGCCGGTCGACCGACTGAAAGTCCTCTGCTCCGGGTTTTGTCGGTCGACCGGGCCAGTCGACCGACAGAACAAAGAAATGTTTTTGTTTAGCCTCCGGTTGACCAACCGGTCGACCGAGTCCAACGGCTAGTTTGCCAATGGACTGTCGGTCGACCGGGCTGGTCTACCGACAGCCGCCAGCTGCCCGAACAGCTAGTTTTCTGAACTTTGATCATTGGATTTGATTGTGACATTTTAATCAGATATCTCTGAAATTTTGGGGGCTATTTTATGACCTATTAAACTAGTTATAATGATGATTAGATCTCCTCTAATCCCTATAAATAGATGGCATTGGTCACTTGCAAAAATCAAGGAAAATACCCATTGTTTTCAAGTTTCAAAAGAAAGAAAAGTTTTCAAAGCTCTCAATTTTCTAAGTGCATTTTTGGTTACTATTTTTCAGTTGTGTTTCAAGCTATTTATTACTACTTTACAACTGAATTTTTCTCACTACACTTCTTGAGCTAAAAATCCTTCTCATTCTATAAGGAAGTTGTAAGAGAGAAGTTTGTGGTCTTGTTGATCACTTTGTTACTTGTTCTATCTTGTGTTGAGATCCCTCTTGTGTAGAGGGTTGGATTGGTGTGAGTTCGGTACTCCAGTCTTCAGTAGACCTCTTGTATTTCCTCGGTGGATATAGTGGAAACCCTTCACGGTGGTGAAGGCGGGGACGTAGAGCGGTGGCTCGAACCTCAAAACAAATCCCTTGTGTTTGTGATTGATTTCCTTATTGCCTTTTTATTACTTTACATTTCTATCTTGTGATATCTCTTGTGTGCACTTCATTAATGCATCCATTTCATTACTTGAATTTTCGGTCTTTACTCATTTCAACAAGAAAGCAATTACGCGCCTCAACTCATAATCTAGAGGAATCAAAGAGGAGAAGTTCTAGAGCCCTTCACGGGGAATTCGGCTTCAATTTCTTGTTTTGAGTGACCGTTTGCCTCATATACACATACTTGTTTAAAAAGATTATTAGATTAGCATTAACACCTATTCACCCCTCTTCTAGGTGTTTTTTTCAGTAACTATCACTAAGAGGTTGACATGTTAGTGGAGCCATTAGTAGTTAGTAGACATGAGTTTTCTTCCATTTTTACTTTATTTTACAAATAATCTCAAAAATTACAAATACCTTTTCTTTAATATTTCTATCTTTGTTTTCACTGTATTCTTCTCTCTATACTTTTGTTTTCTTTGCTTTTACGTTTGATTCTTTTGAAACAAAGAAAAATCATTAACACATACGTGAATTATCCAGTTAAGTTCTATCGCCTTCCATCCCTGTAGATTCGACTCGTATAGCCATCATGCTATAACGAAAGTATCAAAGAAGCCAAAGCACGCACTTTTAACTTCTGAATTCAAATATACACTTCTCGTGCACGATTTACCGCAATCAAATTTTGACGCCGTTGCTGGGGATGGGAATAGTTTGATTTCACGTTTTTGTTAACTTTTCTTCTCTGTTTTTGGGTACAGGTGAAAATTTTCAGAATCTAGCAACTGTAGAAGCCCATAATCCCCTGTTTCTCCCTGCTCAAGAAAGTAGAGAGCTATTGCCCGCTGTTTTCCCACGGCTATGGCTTTTTGGCCGCAGAAACGCCACTTGTTCTGGCTTCTGGTTCTCTTCGTTTGTAGAGGTATTTTATTTGCGCGTGAGTGCGCGCGCATGCGCGCGCGCACACACACACACACACATATCTGTGTATTCTACTGCTAGTTTTCTATCTAGATTACATGTGCACTATAATAATTAAGAACTAAAATGCGATAATTAGATGTTTTAAAACAGTTTAGACATTTGCATCTAGGCATGTGTAGATTTCACTTCCAATATATTATATTTTGTTCTTCTGTTGTTGTGATCTGGACTAAGGTGCATATATCACATTGCATATAGTTAGGACAAACACGTAGGTGATTTATTCGCTTGTGTTCATTCTAATCTATATTGCACACTTGCACGAATTGAGCTTAAGGGCATAACCCAACATAAAATAAGATGGGAAAGTTATTACCCTCCCTTAACCCAAAAACTACATCCCCACTCATACAACTCAAGCCTAAATAAAACTTGGTAGGTGTTGGCCCCTAGGGACATCTCGAACTCATTTAGGAGATTGACCTAAGGGGAAAGTTGTTAGAATTTGATCTTGTCAAATTGGTGTCAAAAGGTTGGGGATTGAGAGGCAACCTCGAAAAACAGTGGTTTGGCATACTTAGGCCCGTTGCTTAAGTACGGATACCTCCCACTGGTCTTTCCCCTACCCGGCCTATTAACTTGTTGTCAGATTGCTGCAATATACCTTCCGTGGACAGTCTAACCAGTTAGGAGTCATCTAGGTCTAGGTCAACTTTAGTATAGGCTTGTTTTTGAAATTTTCTTTTTTCTTTATTTTTTTGTTTGTTTTTCATTTTGTTTGCGATTGTTGTGATATAATGGAGTACAGCCAAAATTTTTCCACTTAAATGATCTATTTTTACTCCAACCTCATTTGACTCAGATAACTCCAACCCGACTATGTATAACATGAATCAATCATATAGGGTGGATTAGGTTTGTCCGACTCAACATGACCCATACCCCAATCTTATGACCATAATTTTCAAAATAATTTTCACTCTTCACAGAGTCTATGGAGATTCACCTCCCCGAGACAAATTTTCAAATACCTTATCTACAAAATTTATTTCTCAACTTCTCTTCATATGCTCCTTTTTCTGTTCCATCAACTGAAGAAAAATTTGAGTTAGAAAAGAGGATAGAAGCCATGCTTGAGTCTTAACAACAACTTCAAAACTTGCTCAATTCACAATCTTTCCACATCAAACTTCATATATTCCTGTTCTAGAACATCCAATTGAAGAAAAATCTGAGTTAGAAAAGAGTATAAAAATCTTTCGTGAATCTGAATAATATTTTCAAAACATTGGACTCATCATTTCAATCAAATTTCAAGAGTCATACTTAACTTTTTCAGTCTCACTGATTCAAAACGAGCAACCATCAGTCCTCGAATTGAGCAAGGAACTCCTATGTGAGTCTGAGTGACAATCTTAAAATCTGATAGACTCACGATTGCATCACAGTTTTCAAAATCAAACTCCATACTCACCTTTTCAAAAAAAAAAAACGATTGCATAGAGTGTGAAAGATATGATTTAGACTGAACATGTGGTCATCTACTTCATCCACACACAAGAGAGTCAATTGGCCAATACAAATGTATATAGGAATGAGGAAACTCGACCTTATAAATCGTTGACTAATTTTGATATCCCTTGCCATATTGATGTGACTCAAGTATCATATTGTTTTGGAATTCAAGATTCAATTTCACCCCATTCATTTGAACTTGCCCAAAATTTTGAGAACCACCTTGACATTTTGGCAAGTTATCCTTTTCTCGAAATTAAACTTGAGTATGAATGTGATCTTGATCCTTTAGTTGGTAATTTCATTTCATTTTTTGATTCAATAATGACTCCGGTATCTTTACCAGATTATTTTCATATTCTGGAGTCAATATTAAATCCTATACCAGTTCACTATGGAATTGAATCACCAATATCTTACGATTACACTTCATTGATGGAAAAAGTATGTGAACATCAATTCTTTGATTTGGACCCCTTTTTGAACTAATTTTGACTCACGCTTTTGAATCCCAATTTGATCTAAGTCAAATCCCGAGTCTGTATTTGTTCCTATTCCATTTAAGCCCAAATCAATCATCTCAATAATCACACTCCATTGTCAAACAAAGGTGTTGAACAAATAAGTCAAGAATTATCTTTGAAAATTTGAAATTGGATGTGGATAATTTTTTAAATAAAACCATTCACTAATCATTCTTTTAATGGGATATTAGAGAGGTCAACGGTGGGTTCCTTCGAACTCAACAATTTTTGGATTGGGCTGCATTTCCTGGGTCAATCAGACCACCACCGAAACCACCACCCTGAGGTAATTTTTCCTTCCCTATTTGTTTCATACATATATACATTCATGATGTATTGAGGATAATGCATTAGATAAGTGTGGGGGAGGATTTCTTAACGCAATTTGTTCTATATTTTCTTTCTTTTACACTTTTTTAAGAAATTTTTAGATTTTTTTCTTTTGTATAAAAATCCTTTTCTTTCTTTTACAAAACTTTTTGAAATAAGAGAAATAGTTTTGATTTATTTTTAAGAAAGTTAAGATTATCTTAAGAATTAGGAAGGCCTAAAATTATGAATTCTTAAATCAAGTCAAAATAATAGACCTTGTTTAATTATGAGGATAAGAAAGTAAGATTGAAAAGATAATTTGATTTAGAATTTTTTTCCTTGGATATACGCACTTCAGATTTACACAATATTAGCATTGAAATAAAGACTGAAAATATCATAAAAATAAATAAAATATTAAAAAATCACTTATTAAAGCTAAGTAATTATGCCTCAGGAAGCATAATTATTTACACCTAAAATGGTGAACAAAAATAAAATAATTTCCCTTAGTTTTGTGGCCTTGTTTACTCGAATCCTTAAGCCCATGAGATGTTTTCTCATCTGTGCGTTAAAACCATCTGGTTTGGGAGTCACCGGCTAAAGGCTCACTACCCGGATAAAATAGAAAGCCTAAAAATAACTAAGGGAAGAAAAAAGAAAAATTTATATATATATATATACACACACACACACAAATAAATGAAATAAAAGTTAAAATTGATATCCTAAAAATCTTCAATGTTCATAAAGTGCACACTATCTAAGAATTTATGAAAGATCAAAGAATCAATTCAATTTAAAATTCTTACCTTTAATTTATAAAAAGAACTTACATTTAGACTTAGTTTAAGGAAGAATAATTTTTGGTTAACCTATGACCTTGAATCACTTAAATTTTCGCAAAAATATTTCAACACTTTTCTTTATTTCAGAAAGCGTTTTCAAAATACTAACATTTGATTTCTTTTTTTATAGATTTTGTAGGTGTAATCCGCTGAAAACCCTCAGGAGATAAAACTTCCTCTAGGGAGAACCTAGAGGTTAACAGCTTGTTGCACACACTCAGTGCAAACGTGTCACCTGTGAAAATAGTGTAATAATTTTCTTAGTTAATTTTTCTGTTTTTACACGGAATGAGCAAAAGATAAGTGTGGGAGTGTGATTGATTTTCAAATTATGCATATTTCATACCACATCTTCACATTTATTCTGAATAAAGTTCTGTTAATAATGGCTTTCTTGTGTGTTTCTAGGTCCATGATTTGAAGTGAAGAAAAAGCCAAAATTCTCATTTATTTGGAGATTTTTAGAGCCTAGAAGAAGCCTAAAACTTGGTAGCCCAATCTGCTATTACTGGAAGCAGAAAACAAGAATACAACAGGTTGTACAGGAACATGTGTGCAGCCAAAGATTGCACACTTCGGCGCTGCATCGTGATTAGTATTTATTTTTGTATTATTTTCATCACATTTGCTATATATTTGTCAATAAAAATATTGTTTTTAATGGATTTTTTGCTGAATTTCAGGCCATGCTTTAATGGAGAAGAAAGCCTAAATCCTAGTTAAAAAGAGGATTATTTGTATCCCAATCTGAGAAGCCCAAACCTACAATGAACCAAAGAATATTCTCAGGGTTTTAGAAGCTTCTATATGACTCTTGGACAGAGCTAGGCTGTCAGAGTTGTCGCTAGCATAACGGCCAAGATTCTGTCGCAGAAACGCGGCTCTAGCCACGGATCCACAGCAATCTTGTGGCATTGATGCAACATTTCATCCTAGGGCTGCGATGGAGAGGGACTAAGGTTCTGGTGCCTATATAAAGACAGGGTGGGCCTCTGATTGTAACAGTAAGAAACTAACTAGAAAATAGGGAGAAAAGCTTAGGATTTCTTTAAGATTTTTTTAGAGTTCTCTTGTATCTTCGTTTTTCTTTCTTAGTTCCAGAAAAAAGAGAGGGTGAGAGGGAGAGTTCTGTATTTGAAGGTGACAATCAATGCAAAGCTCCATGCTCTTCCTCCTCTAGTTTCTTGTTTTTCAAGCTTTTACTTTCTCGCAATTAGTGTAATCATGTTTTGTTTCATGCTTTACATTTTCATGGCTATCTAACTCTTTAACATGACTAATTAACCTCTAACACTACAACTACTAACTCTTGAATGAAACAACTCATGTGATTCATTGGATGCATCTAATTTCTTATCTTGTGCTCTACAAGTATTTTTGATTCCCAATGAAGATGAGTGATATTTTATTGAAGTTATGTGATTCTCTCCATATAACTCATGTGTGCCTCTTTTAGTGCCTTGCCACTTTGGCAAGTGCCTAGATGGAACATGATGATGAGTTTACCTTGGAATGCTAACAATTTAATGCATAAGCTTCTTATTTCATGCTTGTTAGAATAATGGTTTTGATGATCTAATGAACATGACATTATTGTTATACATTGTTAATTTGTGAACCTCAACTCTTATGTTTCATTCTTGTTTATGTATTGAGAGCCCATGATCTTAGGAAGTCACATAACCAAGTTAAGAGAGGAACACTCCAACAATTGATATATTCTTTAGACTTGATGAACCAAGATGGACATATTGCCAATGAATCCACATGAGGCACAATTCATCCAAGTGATTAGTAAGTTAGTAGTATAAAGTTGTTAGTTAGTCATGATTTTCTTTCTATTGTTAAAACTCTTTTCTTAAGAAGCAATTTGTTTTCTCCTTTCAAATCTCTTTTCTTTTCTCACAAGACTACTTTCTTTTTATTTTTAAACCATTACTTCATTCGCCGTTTTCATCTCGCATCTCTTGTTTATTTTCTTTTTTCTTAATTCACAGCAACCATAAACTCCACAACCTTCTCTTTTTCTTTTATTCTTAAACAAAGAAGAACCTTCATTTTTTTTCAAGAACAAAAACTACAAAAACTAGATAAAGCTTCCATCGCATAACCTCCTTGTGGATAAGACTCGTTATAGCTCTTTGCTACAATGGTAGTTCAAGAGAACACATAAAATACAATCTCAGGGATTGAACATAAACATATCAACTAGTACGATTTGCTCTGAACTTGAACTCTTTTCGACCTCGAACAAATTTTTGGTGCCATTGCCGGGGAAGGTAACGATTTTCGTACGTTTTTGAACTAAATGATTTTTCTTCTCTGTTGCAGAGTACAGGTGTTGGAAATAAGAAAATAAATACTGTAGAAATATATAAGTGGTCTTGGGCCTCTACTCTAGAAAGCAGAGACCAAGTACCCTCAAGATTGCAACGCAAACGCGACTTTGGCCATATTTTCGTGGCAAGATTGAATTGATTATTAACAAACTTTTTTGCAGGGTTGCTTGCATTGCAAAAATCTGCTTGCTGCAATAATTGTTTTTCTTATATTTCATCACCAGGATTATGTTAATAAACCAACAGTAAAAAGCTTGTTGGACGTTAAAAATTTGTTTAGACATTTGCATTCTAAGCACGTGTCTTTACAATTCCTTCACTTTACTGTTGAAGAGTGCTGGAGCAAGGTATGTAAGCATAGCATATAGAATAGGACTCACTCTTTGGTTGATTTATGTGCTTTGAGTTAATCTTGTTTGATATATTTTGTACACTTGTACAAATCAATTCTAAGGGCACCACCCAAATAAACAAGATAAGTTGGAGATTTCATCATACTTTCGTAGCCCAAAAATAACTTTCCAAGCACTCATAATCCCAAGCTTAAGTTAAAAATTGATAAACATTGGCCTCTGAGACATTCAGACTCATTAGGAGATTAACCGAGGGTGAAACTTGTTTTGAATCATACTCCTATGAAATAAGTGTCTAAGATTGGGGATTAAGAGGTTAAACCTCGAAGATACCTGGTTTGACGTAATTAAGGCCCATTACTTACGCACGGATACTTCCCACCATATTTTGCCCCTACCTAGCTAATTAGCTTGTGGTCAGGTTCATACAACAACCTCCCCCGAAAATCACCCAGTTAGGAGTCGTCTAGGTCTGGTATCCTAGAGTAGGTTGGAGATTTTTTTCCTTTTTTCTTATTTGTTATTTTCCTTTTTACGTTAATTTATTGGGTGAGCGTTGTTTGTGTTGTGCATGCAAGAGTGGTCCAGGGATCAATTTCATCAAGGTTAGTTAGAAACACTCCACTTGCACCTACACCACCTCCTGAGTTTATTCCAATCATGGCCAACCACGTGTCACTTCAGGATGAGTTTTATCCGATTAGAGCATCACTTCCCTCTTGCTTTTAGTTACCGGAGACTAACGGTAACAATCTCGAGTTGAAACCCCAATTTATAAATACCTTTCCTAGATTTCATGGTATGAATTCTGAGGACATATATTTCTTCACCCGAGAGTTTGAAGAAGTATGTTTGATGATGCGAATTCCCTAACTGGGAGAAGACACCATTAGATTGAGATTCATTCCATTTGCCCTTAAGGATATAGCCAAGAAGTGGTTGTACAACTTACATGTAGGTTCAATTTCATACTGGGACAGTTTCGTTAAGGTTTTCCTTAAAAAATTCTACCCAATACATAAGACCGCCCTCATTAGGAAGAACATTATGCAGTTTAGATAAAAGAACAATGAACCGTTCTGGAAATAGTTTGAAAGGTCTAAAGATATTCTAGCCCAATATCCTCACCACAGAATAGAGAAATGGCGGTAGTACCAAATTCTCTATGACAGTCTAGATTACCAAAACAAAATGCTCTTTAAGACTGTGTTAAGGAAATTTCTTAAAGAAAGATGAGGTTTAGGGTTGGGACTTATTTGAAGCCTTAGGTGAAAAGACCATTCAATGAGAGTCTTGTCCTGAAAAGACTAACCCCACAACATTCAGAACCGGTATGCATTCCATTGAATCTTTTATAGCTGTCGAGGTCAAAATTTCACAACTGATGAGGGGATTAGAACTACTAGAGGCTAGGGAATAGAACTTGGTAAACTAGATCAACCCACCCCCAATACTAAATCTGGGTTATACCTACTGCCATGCCTTGACTCACATTTTTGAAGAGTGTTCTGTATACCAAAGCTCAACAAACGCTACCCGATTATGAACGTAGCCTTTACCATGCCAAATTTCAACCCCTACTCCAAGACTTACAACTTAGGATGGATGAATCATCCCAACTTTTCATGGAGTCTGTCTGGTCTTGAGCGACCAAGATAAAACTTTCCTAATCAATTCACAGCTCAAAATCATCGACCCAATTTTCAATTAAGTTTCCAGCCCAACTTTCCACCAAATTTCCAACATCAACATTTTCAAAATCCTTTCCCAGAAAGAAAAATGACTGAGTTGGAGAAAGCTTTGGAAACCTTGTCTAAAACACAAGCTTCAATGATAAACAGTCATAACCAGGTTATAAATAGGCTAGAAGTTCAAATTAGTCAATTGGCAAACTCTCTAAATGAAAGACAAAAAGGAGCATTACCAAGTTAGCCTTTGCCTAATCCAAAGAAATCCTTTACTATTCATGAAGTCGAAGACATAACATCGAAATAATGCAACATTATTTACATTCTAAGATATGAAAACAAGTAGACAACCAGGTTTCCAATGCCCCAATTTTCAATCTCCCAGTATCCAATTCTCCAATGTCTACACAAGGCAAGCCTATTTCAAATGACCCATTTTCATCATCAAGTTCACAACCATCCACTTCGAGGTCTGAAGAAAAGGAAAAATCAGCTGAGCAAACATACAAGCCTATTGCACCATTCCCTAATAGGCTAACAAATACCAAGATGATTGCAAATGAAAGCAGTGAGAGTTACAGTTTAGCTTTGGGCTAACGGGTCGTGTCCACGAGGAGGAATGCGATGGAAGGTTATCGGTATTTTTATTTAAAAAGCAAAGAATGGTATTGCCGTTTTTTTTAGTTGAAAAGAGAATGGAGAGAAGGCAAGTGATTTAAAGAAAAATTTAAAACTTGAAAAAGGCTTGGAGATGATGACCTTTTAGAAAATGATTTGAGAGTGTTTTGACTGTGATTTAAATTATGAAAAGGATCCGGGCTCACTAATTTTCTACTCAGCTACTTACTTATCTCAAGAATATTTTGGTGCATCACTTTTATCATAGGCAAAAACCTTTAGTTTCTTTTAATGTTCAAGTAAACATATAAGATGATTTTGGTTTAAATCTTAAGGCCTTTCTTAACACATCATTAAAAGTAGAATGTTAAACCATCAAACGCGAAGAAGCAAGTATGGAATAAAAATAATTTAAAAATATTTGTGCTTTGAAAGTCCAAGTTTAAAAGAAAAATTTCCACATGTGCTTTCAAGAACAAAGTTTAATTCAGGTATTATTATGATTCAAGAGAGTTGCTTCCATAAAAATTAATGAAGAGAAAAGAGGTCGAAGAGATTGAATCGTGATCCCAGAAGATGGTTTAGTTACTCATGATAAAAAGAAAACAAATAAGAGAATAAAAATAAAAACATAGACATACCGAATTGAGTCGAGTTGAATAAGCAAGTTGAATCATCTTTGATTGTCACTTCAAGGATGATTACACACTCAATTTCACTCTTCTCTTTTTGCTGGTCTAAACTGAAAAGTAAAGATGAGATATAGCTTCTCAGAACTATCTAACAATACTCCTAAAATCCTAAAAATGAACAAGAATTCTAATCCTAGTCTTCGCTCCTCTCTTCTCTGTAGAATGCAGTATTTATAAGCAAAAATCAAATAGGGGAGGGCGTACGAAGATAGGAGGAGCAAACGCTCCCCTAACTGAACTAACCAAGCCACGAAACGCGACTTTGGCCGCGTTTTCGCGGCCATGGTGTGGCCACCTGGCCACACCTGGTTGGTGATACTCCTGATTTACTGATATGCCTTTATCTCTTACTGGTTTTCCCGTTTTAGCTCCTGGATTTGACGAAACGGCCTTTGATCTTTAGATTTAACAAATTAATTTGGGAAGATTCATTTTAACCAGTTTTCAACCTCTCTGATTTACCATGATCTGTCCTGATTTTCTGATTTTGAATTAATTCTGAATTAAATTAGAATTTGATGGGCTTTGGGCTCGTTTCTCTTCCCTTTCCTTTAGCAATGGGCCGCATTTTATAAAGAAAAATAAGATTTATTAATAGGATTTATTAGATAATAAAACATGATAATGTGACAATATATATGCAATATATGTGACCGATCACACCCCGATACTTATCTTTTGCTCGCCCTCGAGCAAAACTTCAAAACTAATCCTAATCAATTATTAGACCAGTTTCCCAGGTCACTCATTGCACTGAGCATGTGCAATAAACCTCTAGGTTACCCCTAAAGGATGAGTTTTGTCTCGTGAGTTTACAATAGATTGCACCCACAAAATCCATAAAAAAAGAGAAAAAAATGTTAGTTTTTCGAAAAGCATTTTGAAAAAGAGAAAATATTTAAAGTATATTTGTAAGAGTTCAAGTAATCTATAAGTTATAGGAAAATTGAACTTTTCACTCCTAAACTTAGTCTCTATTCAAAAACATGTCATCAATTAAAGTAAGGAGTCAAATTATAATCTCATCTAATCTATTACTTTACCCTAATTCATATGCATTTTCATGACCGTGAAGTTTTGACTAAGGGTTCTTTAACATTACTCTTATGTCTTATTTTTTTATTTTTGGTGGTATTATTTCTCAATTTTATTAGGCTTTCTAATCTGCCCATGTAACAAGCTTTTAGTCGGTGACACCTAAACCAGACAGTCTGAGGGCACTAGGTGAGGAGACACCCCAAAGGACTTAAACACTCGAGCAAACAAGACCACAAAACTAAGGGTTTTTATTTATAAAATGTACTCCTTTTAGGTGTGAATACTTGTGCTTCATGCGTCACAAATACCCAGCTTAATTAGAGGATTTATATATTATATATATATTTTAAACTTATTTAATCATCTTTTGCATAAATACCAAGGCTTGCTTAGGCCAAAACACCTAGCTAATCAATAATTAGATTTGCTTATTTTTCATAGATATACATATATATTTTTTCTTTATTTATAAGGCATAAGAATTTTTATTTTGAACCCTAAGTGTGTAAGTGTATAATGTGTGCATATTTCTTCAAGGTAAAGACCAAGACTAAATTACTTTCACCAATTTTCTTCCTAACCCTGAAAATCAAACAAGTCATCTTATTTTGACCAAGTATAAGAAATCATAATTATGATTTTCCTATTCCATAAAATTAAATTAATTTTTTACAAAAAATATATCAAAATATTGTTTTTTCTTTCAAAAAGTTTTATATATATATTTTCTTTTTTTTAGTTATATTAGTCATGTTAGAGCCCTCCCCCACACTTATCTCATGCATTGTCCCCAATGTATAAAAGAAATATATAGATGTATGAAATGGAATGTAAAAGAGGAAAGTTATCGATACACTGGGTCGAAAAGAACCATAGCCGTTTCATTTACTGGCACCGATTCCAAGAAAGGTTTAAGACGTTGACTATTTACCTTAAAGTCATTTCCATTCTTGGTGTCACTGATATCTACAACACCGTGTGAAAACACGATTTTTACAACGAATGGCCCAGTCCATCTTGATTTTAGCTTTCCTGAAAAAGATGAAACGTAAAATTATAGAGTAAGACCTTTTGTCCAGGGACAAATGTTTTCCTTATTATGTGTTTATCATGAAAAATCTTAACTCTATTTTTAGTGATCTTAGCATTTTCATAGGCCTCATTTATCAACTCCTCTAATTTGAAAATTTGTAATTTTTGAAGGTCACCGGCCTTAGTCAAGTCGAAATTTAACTGCTTGATTGCCCATAAGGCCCGGTGCTCAACTCAACGGGTAGGTGGGACGCCTTCTCAAAGACTAACCTATAAGGAGACATCCGTCCTGTAGGCCCAGAGGGCATCTACAAGTTTGGTGGACCAATCTTTCTGATTTTGATTCACAGACTTCTCCAAAATAAGCTTGATTTGTCTATTAGAAACCTCAACTTGCTCACTGGTCTGAGGATGATGAGGTGTGGATAACTTGTAAGTTATGGCATACTTTCACATAAGAGCTTCAAAGGATCTATTACAGAAGTGTGTACCATTATCACTGATGATAGCACGAGGGGTTCCGAAGCGTGAGAAAATATTTTCTTTCAAAACCTTTATGGCAACTTTGTTATCATTAGTTTTACTAGGAATGGCTTCTACCCACTTGGACACATAGTCCACAGCAACCAATATGTATTGGTTTCCAAATGAATAAGAAAATGGACCCATAAAGTCGATGCTCCAAACATCAAAGAGTTCTATTTCTAGAATGGGCTGAGGGGCATCATATCTCATTTCGAGATCCTTCCTACCATCTGGCATCTAAGGCACGTCTTGCAAAATTCATAAGCATCTTTGAAAAAAGTGGTCAATAGAACCCACTTTGCAGCACCTTTCAGCAGTCTTGCAAGGACCAAAGTGTCCACTGCATGCAAGTTTGTGACAGAAGGATAAAACACTCTTAATCTCTTCATCGGGAATGCATCTCCTAATAATTTGGTTAGAATAGTACTTAAAAAGATACGGTTTCTCCCAAAAGAAAACCAGACTTGAGATAAGAACCGGTATAAATCGTTTTTAGACTAATGAGACAGAGTTTGGTTTGTCACTAAGTAATGTTGGCCCAAAGGCCTATCACTCTAGTTTTGATGATGATCAACTCATGTAGTTATATTTGCTAATGATTACTAATGATCTTGTGTTTAATTAGTGACAGATTCATTATCAAGATCTTAGTAGGTGTGGAGCTTCAACAAAGGATTTAAAGTCAAGTTGGAAGCTAGCACCGGTTGATTCACGAGCCTATGCATCAAGACCACATCTAGAGATGAGCTCGGTGGATTGCACTTGGACCAAGTCAAGAAGATGAGAAGCCTTCAAGGGAAGACTTCAAGAAGTTGAAGACTTGTGTCTAGGTATAAGATTTGTATTTTTATTTTAGATAAAATGTAAAGGATAGAATAGTTGGTGGATTGCTCAAGTTATATCACACACACACTCTTGATAGAACTCTTGATAGGATTGCTTTCATAAAAGATTTCTATGTCTTAGAAAAGAATTTTTATTTTGGAAAAAGATTTTTCTTTGTGACAAAATATCTACTTTGGTTTTTGGTATTTCTATTATACACATCTTTAACCAAAACCAAGTTATATGCTTAATGACAAAAACATAGATATATCATTATGATTGTGTAGTGGATCATATCCATACACACTATACTTTAAATGAACTCAAATATCTTGTTTTTGTATTTTGTGAAGTTATGAAAAAACAAGTTTTAGAAAAACATATTTTTAGAAAAACAGTTTTTATTGTGATTAAAAACTATTTTTTAGATTTACTGTGAATTTATGGGATTTTTATTGAGTGAAAAGACCTATTTTCAAATCCCGTAACTGTGCAGACCTGGAACTGGCTGACAGGCTTTCCGGTCGACCTAGTCGGTCGACCGCTCCATGGCCGGTCGATCTCGCGGTCGACCGACGTGCACAGACTTGTGCACGTCTGGCAGCACAGTGGCCGGTCGACCGGGACGGTCGACCGCTGGAGACTGCGGTGCTCACGGGTAGATTCGGTCGACCGGGCCGGTCGACCGCAGAGCCCCAACGGTCGGATTTTTGACCGTTGGCGGTCGACCGACCCGGTCGACCGACTGTACTGACAGAACCCAACGACTAGTTTTCTGGCAGCCTATAAATTGGGGTTTTCTCATTGTTTTCAATACAAGATTTTGGAGACTTCTTGAGCCTGTTTTTCTGATACTTTGAGAAGAGTTTTCTCCACAAAATAGAGAGCAAATACTTCCCATCTTAAAGGGAGTTTTTATCAAGAGAGTGTAAAAAGTGATTCTTTGAGTTTTCCTCCATAGCTTTCTTTCCTTGCTTTCTCACACATACACTTGAGCATCCATTGAGCTATTCATCCTATAGGTGTTGTAGTGAGAGTTTTTGTAGGTGATCAAGTGTTTAGATCACCAAGATTTCATCTTGTACTTTGAGGAGACGGGCAAGTGTGCTCGTGGTTGTTTAGGGTTCGGGTGCGAACTCTTGTAGCTTGAGGTGCGGCCTCGACGAGCCGGTGGGCTTGTGGTGTGTAAGGGACTAGAGAGTCCAAGGGCTTGTAGGTGTTGCGGCACAAGGAGAGATCCGGTTGGATCGTGCATAGTGGAAATCCTTCGTGTGTCGAAGGCGGGGATGTAGAGCAAGTATGCTCGAACCTCGAAACAAACCCTTTGTGTTTGCGATTGCTCACTCTTGCTCTCTTACTCTTTTTGTCTCACTTATATCTTGCATTACTTTATAGTCTTTATCTCTTATATGCATGATATACCTTTGTGCTCATAATTGCTATACTTGTTTGGGATTGTTATTAACACTAGTATTCAACCAAGAGAGCCAACGCGGCACCTCAACCCATTCAAGGGGAATCTAGAGGAGTTTGTCCAGAGCCTCGCAAGGGGAATTCGGCAACACTCTTGTGTTATACATAAGTGTTCAATTAAAAGAAGTTTAATTTGGTCAACTTAGTTTTAATTCCGCATTATTTGTTCACAAGTGACCATTAGATTAGCCATCACCTATTCACCCCCCCTCTAGGTTATCTTACAATTGGTATCAGAGCTAGTGCTCTTGATATTGGGTCTAACAACCTAAGAGTTAAAGATCCTCTTTTAGGCTAATCACAAGATTTGTACACTCACAATGGACTTCATGTCACCACCCACCTTTGACACTCTTAACATCCAAATTTGAAAGGTTAAGATGTCTTTGTTCCTCAAAGGACTTGGCCTTAGTGTATATCTTGCCACAACTAATAAAGAATATTGCTTAAATGGTAAGAACATTGAGGCTAATGCAAAAGCCCTTCATGCTATTAAGTCAACCCTAAATGATGATTATTTATCTAGGGTTTCTAATGTTGAATCGGCTTTTGTAGCTTGGAACATCATCACCTCTCTTGGCGAAAGGACCTATACTATGCGGGGAGCGATTCGGACGTTGGAAGCGACATCTTCAACGTATGCTATATGGTCCAAGGGGATATCCCCCTTGAGGTAAACACCGAATCCGATGATGAGGATGTAGACATGTCATATGATGAGCTTGCTACCTTTTGTCATCTTGTGCTTGAAAAATATGACATGATTAAAAAGAAAAATAAAAATTTGAAAAAGGAACTTGATTGCATGCATGTAGAACATGACTCTTTTAGAAGTAACATTGCATGTTTAGAAAAAGATAATAAAATTTTGAAAAAGAATTTTGATGCCATGCTTAATGATAAAGATTCTTTAGAAAATAAAATGGCATGCTTAGAAAAAGAAAATGAAGATTTGAAAAATGAGATTATTTCCTTAATGTCTAAATTGAATGTTTTATGTGAAGGAAATATGATTTTGAAAAATAAGATTGATTTGGTGGAAAAACAAAAGGAAGATGTTTTTCAAGAAAATAAATCTTTGAAAAGAAAAATTTGTGAAAAAGAAAAAGTTTTTGTTTCACAAAAGAAAAAGAAAAGTGATTCTATATCTCATCATGCTTCTCATGCACACATTGATCAAAATGAGATTAAAAATTTGAAAAATAAAATTGATAATTTGAGCTCTAATTTGAGCTCATGTGCATTCAATCATACTAGATTGGAATCCTTGTTTCAAAAGAAACAAGTTCCCCATACTCATGCACATCATCATCATGACCATGCTTATGATGCACATCATGCTCACACTCCCACTCACAAGTATGCTAAGGTGTACACATGTACACATTGTGGCCGCAAAGGCCATCTAAGAAAATTTTGTTATGAAAGGTTAAATGTTCTTATTTTTGATAAAAATAAAAATGCTTGGGTTCCTTACAAGACTAACCCCATAGGACCCAAGAAAATATGGGTACCAAAATCCCACCTTGTGTATTTGATGTAGGTGAGGAATCTCTCAAAACGTGAGAGATTTGGTGCCTTGGTAGCGGGTGCATTTGAACTAAAATGACACATACTTGGAGCACCGCTATCAAGAAATTTTGGTGGGTCAACCACCATGCTTGGAGTTTTGGAGTTGGTAACAATTTCTAAACTTCTATTTTATTTATGTACATGCTTTTTATTTTCATAATATCATTCATAGCATGTTCATGTTTTAAGATTTTATGTGCTTCATGTGGTATTTACATGCTTAATGTAGAATGTGTCAAAACTTGCATTTATACATATATGAATAGTGAACTACAATTGACTCATATATATTTGAACTTCATGCTCATTTGTATCCACTATATGCATGTGTATAGGCTAGTTTTGATGATTCGGTCATTTATACTTGTTATGCCTATCTTTGATCTTGCTTCATGTATATGTGTGTTTAATTCAAATCTAATAAATATACATGTATACCCCTTGAGTCATTTGCCTTCATGCAATATATATTGGACTCTTTTCATATTTGGGATATGTATGCGTATTGTTAGAATTGGATAAATCATACATATACCATGAAGATTAGTATTTTAAATAAATAATAATAAAAAAAATGATTTTTCATTTGTACAACAAAATGTGATTTATGATCTTTTTGAGCTTGAATGACTATTTTCATAAAGCATTGCTAAATACAAAAAACTTTATGAAAAATATATGATTTGTTTTAAGATGAAAAATAAGATTTTCATGAGATTCATGCTTCACTTTTTATTTTCATGAAAATACCATTTACATAACCTTTGAACACTCATCTTTTATGATAAAAGATAATTTTTGAGCTTTATGGACTATGAGTGCTTGAACTTTTATGTATTTAGTATTATTCATGGAAAACATTTGACTTTGTATTTTTGAAGGATCTTTAACTAGTTTGTCAAAAATCCATTTAAACTAGTTATCTATTCTTCAAATTGATTCACATGATCCTATTTGTAATCATATGGATAAATTCTTTTGTATTTTCAAAATTTATTTGATGCTTCATGATTTGAATATTAGTTTAAATGTTAGCATTTGTCAACACTTGGATTTATACTTATACACATTATGGATCACAAATAAATCTATATATGATTGGGTTTGAATGCTTATTTGTGCCCATTAGGTGTGTTAGTATAGCCTAAGTTTTGATGATTATTACATTTTAAACTTGTATTCCCATTTCGGATTTATGCTATGATCGTGTGCTTTCATTTCATGTATATGTTTGTCTTGCCAAAACATTAAGATATACATGGATACCTCTTGAGTCATTTGCCTTTCATGCAAATCTATATATGGACTCAATTGTGTTTTAAGGATATGTATGTATACTTAATGTCTTGTCAAAACATACATATATCTTGAAATATAATTTTTGTTTTTAATAAAAATTTTGTAATTTTTCAATAAAATTTTTGTGATGGATTTCATGATTTCAAAATTTAAGGAATATTGAGTTTTATTGCTACTTTTCATGATACCATGTTCCACATAACACTATCACACTCACTTCTTTTTGATATGGACTTTATGGATAGAGTGCCTTTTAGTGCCTTGTGTTTCATTGATATTTCATGAAATTTTTTGCTTTATTCCTTGATTGAAGGATTCCGTACTAGTTGTTAAACACCTTCATTTAACTAGTTCGAATTCTTCATGTGATCGATTATATGATATATACACTTAAGCTTAATTTTCAATTGGTATCATTAGATATTTTCAATTGGTATCAATTTGATTCATGTTGTATATACTCATATTTTGTTCTTTCATGTATGTATGCATCTACTTCAATTGATATTATCTTTTCATACATATATGTGATCTTTTGTGCTTGATTTACACACGTATATAATATACTATATGTTTGCTTATCAAGATTTTGGTTTTTAAAAAAAAAAAAAAATATTTGATATGAACTTGTGTTTTGTATTGCCTATATGCAAGGAGAGCTTAACATCTCTCTTACATATAGATTCATGTTGAGTGTATTGTGTATTGAGGAGCTTAACATCTCTTCTTTATATGATACACGTGTGTAGGGGGAGCTTCACATCTCCTCTTATGCATTACATAATATGTGTTATGTGAGTTAGGGCTTGTCATCCCTTCTTCATGTAATGCATATGTGTAGGGAAGTTAACTTAGCGTCTTCCTCTTCATGAATGTATATCGCATATAAATCTTATTGATTGATTTGATTTTACCCTCCTTGATTTCCTTATTTTTGACAAAAAGGGGGAGAAAATTTGTTTGATGATTTGAACTTTGAACCCTTTGTTGATGATTGACAAAAAGGGGGAGAAGTATTTGAGTTATATGCATGATTTCCTTAAGGGGGAGAAGTATTTGTTCCTTACTTAAGGGAGAGAAAGATTTTGAGATGGATTTTGAGTTTTTATACTTGTGCTTTTACTCATGCATGTCAATAATATAATAAGATAAAAGTTTGAGAAAAAGATTTGTGCATTCATTTGCATACATATTTATGTGCTTTAATGTCATATCTATTTATTTCTAGTGATGCATGAGTTAAGGGGGAGCTTCTTTGAAGCTTTACTTTAATCCATGCATATATAACTTAATGAGTTTTGTCATCATCAAAAAGGGGGAGATTGTTGGCTTAAAGGCCTATCACTCTAGTTTTGATGATGATCAACTCATGTAGTTATATTTGCTAATGATTACTAATGATCTTGTGTTTAATTAGTGACAGATTCATTATCAAGATCTTAGTAGGTGTGGAGCTTCAACAAAGGATTTAAAGTCAAGTTGGAAGCTAGCACCGGTTGATTCACGAGCCTATGCATCAAGACCACATCTAGAGATGAGCTCGGTGGATTGCACTTGGACCAAGTCAAGAAGATGAGAAGCCTTCAAGGGAAGACTTCAAGAAGTTGAAGACTTGTGTCTAGGTATAAGATTTGTATTTTTATTTTAGATAAAATGTAAAGGATAGAATAGTTGGTGGATTGCTCAAGTTATATCACACACACACTCTTGATAGAACTCTTGATAGGATTGCTTTCATAAAAGATTTCTATGTCTTAGAAAAGAATTTTTATTTTGGAAAAAGATTTTTTCTTTGTGACAAAATATCTACTTTGGTTTTTGGTATTTCTATTATACACATCTTTAACCAAAACCAAGTTATATGCTTAATGACAAAAACATAGATATATCATTATGATTGTGTAGTGGATCATATCCATACACACTATACTTTAAATGAACTCAAATATCTTGTTTTTGTATTTTGTGAAGTTATGGAAAAACAAGTTTGAGAAAAACATATTTTAGAAAAACAGTTTTTATTGTGATTAAAACTATTTTTAGATTTACTGTGAATTTATGGGATTTTTATTGAGTGAAAAGACCTATTTTCAAATCCCGTAACTGTGCAGACCTGGAACTGGCTGACAGGCTTTTCCGGTCGACCTAGTCGGTCGACCGCTCCATGGCCGGTCGATCTCGCGGTCGACCGACGTGCACAGACTTGTGCACGTCTGGCAGCACAGTGGCCGGTCGACCGGGACGGTCGACCGCTGGAGACTGCGGTGCTCACGGGTAGATTCGGTCGACCGGGCCGGTCGACCGCAGAGCCCCAACGGTCGGATTTTGACCGTTGGCGGTCGACCGACCCGGTCGACCGACTGTACTGACAGAACCCAACGACTAGTTTTCTGGCAGCCTATAAATTGGGGTTTTCTCATTGTTTCAATACAAGATTTTGGAGACTTCTTGAGCCTGTTTTTCTGATACTTTGAGAAGAGTTTTCTCCACAAAATAGAGAGCAAATACTTCCCATCTTAAAGGGAGTTTTTATCAAGAGAGTGTAAAAAGTGATTCTTTGAGTTTTCCTCCATAGCTTTCTTTCCTTGCTTTCTCACACATACACTTGAGCATCCATTGAGCTATTCATCCTATAGGTGTTGTAATGAGAGTTTTTGTAGGTGATCAAGTGTTTAGATCACCAAGATTTCATCTTGTACTTTGAGGAGACGGGCAAGTGTGCTCGTGGTTGTTTAGGGTTTGGGTGCGAACTCTTGTAGCTTGAGGTGCGGCCTCGACGAGCCGGTGGGCTTGTGGTGTGTAAGGGACTAGAGAGTCCAAGGGCTTGTAGGTGTTGCGGCACCAAGGAGAGATCCGGTTGGATCGTGCATAGTGGAAATCCTTCGTGTGTCGAAGGCGGGGATGTAGAGCAAGTGTGCTCGAACCTCGAAACAAACCCTTTGTGTTTGCGATTGCTCACTCTTGCTCTCTTACTCTTTTTGTCTCACTTATATCTTGCATTACTTTATAGTCTTTATCTCTTATATGCATGATATACCTTTGTGCTCATAATTGCTATACTTGTTTGGGATTATTATTAACACTAGTATTCAACCAAGAGAGCCAACGCGGCACCTCAACCCATTCAAGGGGAATCTAGAGGAGTTTGTCCAGAGCCTCGCAAGGGGAATTCAGCAACACTCTTGTGTTATACATAAGTGTTCAATTAAAAGAAGTTTAATTTGGTCAACTTAGTTTTAATTCCGCATTATTTGTTCACAAGTGACCATTAGATTAGCCATCACCTATTCACTCCCCCTCTAGGTTATCTTACAAGTAATTCACTATATCAGTAAACCAAGGTTCCCTATAGACAGCTAAGAGTTTTTTATCAGGAAAGTCATCATTTATGGCCAATTCGTTGCATGGAGAGTTTGGGATACGCGAGAGATGGTCAGCAATGATATTTTCTACACCTTTCTTATCTCAAATCTTGAGATCGAATTCTTGAAGAAGAAGGATCTAACAAATGAGTTAGGCCCTTAGCAACCTTCTTCATCATGAGGTACCTAAGCGCAGAATGATCAGTGAAAATTATGTTTTTGGACCCTAGTAGGTAGGGGCAAAATTTCTCTAAGGTAAACACTACTGCCAAGAATTCCTTCTCAGTAGTAGTATAGTTCAATTGAGCATCGTTGAGAGTCCTACTAGAGTAGTAAATCCGTGCTGCTTGTTATCAATGCGCTGTCCTAGGACAGCGCCTATTGCGAAATCAGAAGCGTCGCACATGATTTCGAATAGCTTAGACAATCCAGTGCAGATATGATTGGTGCAAAAATAAACTCTTTCTTAAGCTTCTTATAAGAATTCATACATTCAGCATCAAAAGTGAAAGACACATCCTTAGCTAACAGATTAGTTAAGAGTCTAGAAATCTTGCTAAAATTCTTGATAAATCTTCGGGAAACTGGCATGTCCTAAGAAGGATCGAATATCCTTCACCCATTTGGGCGTGGGGTGCTTAGAATAACCTCAATCTTGGCTCTATCCACTTCAATTCCATTCTTAGAGATTTCATGACCAAGATAATTCCATGTCTTACCATGAAGTGGCAGTCCCAGTTCAGTATCAGATTTTCTCAGCACAACATTGGAGGACAAGTTCTAAATGATAGAGACATTGAGTGAATGAATCTGCATAGATGGAGAAATCATCCATAAAGATTTCTAAGAATCGTTCTACCATATTAGAAAAAAGACTCAACATGCAATGTTGAAACGTTGCTGGGTCATTGCACAAGCCAAAAGACATTCGACGATAAGCAAATGTCCCAAATGGACATGTGAACGTAGTCTTTCTTGATCCTTAAGAGCAATAGGAATCTGAATATATCCCAAGTAACCGTCTAAGAAACAGTAATACTCATGTCCCGCCAAACGTTCAAGCATTTGATTAATGAAGAGAAGTGGAAAATGGTCCTTACGAGTAGTAGCATTAAGCTTCCTATAGTCAATGCAAACTCGAATTTTCGTGGGAAGTCGAGTTTGGACCAACTCTTTGTTCTCATTTTTTACTATGGTAAAAGTGGATTTCTTTGGAACCGCATGGACAGGACTGACCCATTGGCTATCAGAAATGTATAGATTATCCCATTGTCTAAGAGTTTCACAATTTCAGCATGAACAACCTCGTACATTATAGGGTTTAACCTACGCTGCGGGTCTCTTTTTGGTGTTGCATCTTTATTGAGATGAATGCGATGTTGAACTATAATTGGACTCAATTCCTTTATATCAATTATAGTCTAACCAATGGCTTTCCTATATTATCTCAGAATTGCTTAAGATTTTCTTCTTGCCCGTCATTTAAATGGAAGGCAATAATGATAGGAAAGGTCTCTTGTTCGCTTAGATAGACGTACTTGAGATGCGCAGGTAATGCTTTCAATTCTAAGAAAGAGAAAGGCTCACTGGAAGGATGAGTCAAATTTGTTGGCTGCACATTTGGTGAAATAGGGTTTGAGGCCCAATTCACAGCAGACTTGACAACCTGATCAAGATTAAAGTCATTAGACTCTAACTCGAAGTCACACTCAGTTTCTAGTTCCAATTCTTTCATGTGTTCACTTGTCAAGTTCTTAATGAGGTTGACTTCAAATGTTTGATCTTCAACATCACGGGGTTGCTTTCCTAGGTTGAAGACATTGACTTCTCTAGTCATGTCCCCAAAGGTTAACCTCATGGACCCATTCCTATAATTGATAATGGCATTGGTAGTAGCAAGGAATGGTCACCCTAAGATAACAGGAATTTGAGCCCTAAGATTGGACACAAGTTGTGTCTCTAGAACTATGAAATCAATGGGGTAGATAAAATTCCCGATTCGGATAAGGACATTATTAATTTTCCCCTTAGGGACTTTCACTGAACGGTCAGCCAGTTGGATAGTAACTCGAGTTGGACTAAGATGGCTCAACCAGAGTTATTGATAAACTGAGAATGGGAGCAAGTTGATACTTGCTCCCAAGTCAAGAAGTGCACGACTAATCTTTGCTTGTTCTATAGTGCAGGCAATGGTGGGACAACCCGAATCCTTGTGAAAGTACACCTAGAGGGGGGCTGAATAGGTGTAAGGCTAATCTAGTGACAAATAATGCGAAATTCAAAAACTAATTGCAACATACTTAGTGTAACCAAAGAGTGTAGCCAAATTCCCGGTGAAGGACTCTGGACTAACTCTTCTTGATTCCTCTAAATAAGAGTTGAGGTGCTATATGAAGCTCTCTTAGTTAAACACAAGTATGGGCACACAATCAAACCAAGCATGTATATATGATATGACAATAAGATGCAATGCACAATGTAAGAGAGAGTTAGAGAAAGTGGATCAAACGCAAATACTGAGATATGTTTCGAGGTTTGAGCATACAGCTCTACGTCCCCGCCTTTACACAGAAGGATTTTTCCTAACTCGTCCATACAGGACATTCCACACAGGGTACCTCCACTGAGGATTTGGGCAAATACAATTAGGGAGTACACAACTACTCTCAACAAATACAACCTCTCACTAGAGGCAAGGCTCAAAGCCAACACTATATCAACCTCACAAGTGAGGGATAGGCACTTAACCAAATAAAGATCAACCTCTCACTAGAGGGATACCAACAAACTCAATCACCTCTACACTTAGAGGGATAACCACAATCCAATGCACAACCTCCTCTACACTTAGAGGGAAAGGCACAAAGCCAAGCAAGGATAAGAGTTTACAATTTTTGGTGATCTTAAAGACCACAAACTAAATCTTTCTCACAAAAGATCCTGATAGATAGGATAGAAATGATAGCTCAAGTGTGAGAATATAAAGAGTTTGATAATCAAAAACACAAAGAAAAACTCTTCGGAAAACTTCTAGAATAGATATAGAATGAAGATAAAAAATCAATCCCAAAGACTTCTCCTTTTCTTGATTTTTTCCAACCCTTTTAAAACAAATAAAGATCAAATCTTTTGGCACTAAAACTCTTTTAAAAACTTGCTGAAAAATAGAAAATTTTGCTCTTAAAAAACTTCTTTAAAACCAACTCAAATGGGGGGTATTTATAGCCCCAAAGGAATCTACCCGTTGGCAGCTGAAAAGGGCTGTTTTGCCCTTCCGGTCGACCGGCCCAACCGTCAGATTTCTGACCGTTGAGCCTCCGATTGACCGGCCCGGTCGACCGAGACTGGATACAGAGAGCAGAGCTCTCTGCCGGTCGACCGGGGCCATTTTCAGAGAGCAGAGCTCTCTGGACGGTCGACCGGCCCACCAGCCCTGGCTGCGTGCACGTCCTGTGCACGTCGGTCGACCAGTCCGGTCGACCGGCTTCTGCCTCGGTCGACTGGTCCGATCGACTGGCAGACAGCCTGGTCAATATTTATAGGATTTAAAAACTTGTCTTTTTGGCTTCTAAAAAATCCCATAAAATACACATAAATATCACAAAAATCAGTTCATATTATATCTTTGAAATACAAATATGTGTGACAAAAATTCAACACATATTTCAAACAATTTGAACCATTTTTGTGAGATGAAAAATTTGCCTTAAACCAAAATCCGTATTTTTAAAACTTAGATTTTTGAAATGGAAATCCAATTTTTCCAAAACACATGTAAATACAAAAACATGATATATAAACAACTTTTAAGCATATTGTATATGTATTGAATCCAATATACATGAAAGGTATTATAACTATGTTTTTGACATTAAATCTGAAAATAAGTTTTGTTTAAATACAGAACTTCAAACTCATGAAGTACATTATCAAAATAAGTTTTTCTAAATAGATGAAGCATAAATGTATATAGATCAAATCTAATATAAATTAAACCATGTAAACTTGTTTTGATTCTATCTATTCTGAAAATCAAGATCGGTTAAATCAAAAACCAAAACCAAAACATGAAACTTGTGTGCGTATTGTGAACTTGAGCATATCACACTATCTAATCTTTACAATGAGATCTAAACATAATCTTAACTAAACAAACTGATGTCTTCTTATAGAACTCCGTCTTTAAGTTAACTCGATCCAAACGTGATCCACCAAGCTTGACTCCAACCGAGTGCTAGATGTGAACTTGATGCTCGAGCTCTTGAATCACCACGTGAAAGCTCCAAAAATACCTTTGTTGAAGCTAATCACCTACTAATATCTTGATCAAATATCTGAAACTAAATATCACAAGATTATTAGTAAACTATAACTACATGAGTTAATCATCATCAAAACTAGAGTGAAGAGCCTCTGGGCCAACACCTTGTACTTGACAGGGATTGGACCCGACAATAGTTCACTAATGTTAGTGGCTGAAAAGACTTTCTTGGGTACATTAGTCTTTCTCTTCTTGGAGCACAGGTCCTTAAGAAATTTTGCATAAGATGGGACTTATTGGATGACATCAAGAAGTGGCATATTTATCTTCACTTGATTGAAGATCTCAATTATCTTATCCATGTATAAATTTTGCTTAATGTTTTTCAGCCTATTAGAAAATGGTATGGTACTATAGGCTGGTGCACCTGACTGGTTGACTTATCCATTTCAGATTTGTCAGATTTGGAAGGATTGGGTCTAGATAAGGTGGATGCTTGAGTGTGGTTGTGCTGAATGGGATTGGATGGTGTTGACACATGATTATCAACTTTCTTTCCCAACCTCAATGTATGAACAATATTACATTGATTCAATGATTGATCCTCAGCTAAATGAGCTTGTTGAGAATTCCTAGGTTTCATTATTGGCTGACTAGGTAAGGTACCCTTTTGTCTCTCATTATGTGGATTGGTTAATTGGCTCATTTAAACCTCTAGCCTCTGTATAGTTTGCATGAGGGAATCTTGGTTCTTCATGTACCTTTCCATATTTCTCTCAAAATCAGTCATTCTTCTTTTTAGTTAAGGATTCTAGAAGAAAAATTGTGGAGCTTGGTTGGGAAAGTTTTGTTGATAGTTTAAAAAATTGGGCGGATGGTTGGGAGAATTATGATGGTAATTAGAAAAATTGGGTTGATGATTGAAAGAATTATTAGAATGATGGAAGTGGCTTACATGGTTTGACCGTAAGTGGTCATTGTTGTTTTAGCTCCATGAGAAATTCGGGTGATTTCTCCAGCCAGGATTGTACGTTGGTGCGTAAGGATTATTGTTAGCCTTGAAAAGGCCGCATTCATCGATTTGAAAAAGTGTTGTTGGGCTTGAAACACAGGAATCTTCTCAAACACATGATTCATGGCTTGACAGTAAGTACAGCCCAGAGTTGAAAATTGATTTGGGCTGACTTGATTGACTGGACTTGGTTCCTTAGTTTCTAAAGCTTCCAGTCTTCTTGCTACGTTAGCTATTTTAGCCTCGTAAGCTATGGATGATTCAATAGAATGGGGACCTCCTTTGAAGAGATGGAGTTTGAATTCCTAGAGTTTTCAGTAGTTGGTTCCCATTGGATGGTCTTTTCAGCTAGATCCTTATATAAATCCCACTTGGCACATGGTTTCTAAGAGGGTCTTGATAGAGTAGTCTAAACTATCATAAAGAATTTGACATTGTCGCTATTTCTCTATTCCATGATGAGGACATTAGACAGGAGGTCTTTAAAGCGTTCAAAGTACCTCCAAAATGGTTCATTAGGTTCTTGTTTGAACTGCATGATGTTTTTTCTAACGAGAGCGGTCTTATAAATTGGATAGAATTTTTTTCAAGAAGACCTTTATGAAACCATCCCAGGATGTGATAAAGCTGGCCGCTAAGCTGTAAAGCCATTTCTTGGCTAAGTCCTTAAGAGCAAATGAGACAAATCTCAACCTAATAGCATCATCTACAAGGTATGGGATTTTCATCATTAAGAATACTTCCTCAAATTCTCTTATAAAGAAGTAAGCATCTTCGGACTCTAAGCCATAGAACTTAGGGAGTGTGTTGATGAACTGAGGCTTAAGATCAAAATTGTGTTCACCAACCAATAAAAGTTGGATGCAAGATGGAAGTGAGGTTCTAATGGGATAGAACCTATCCTGCAAAGATGTCGGTTGAGCCATAACCGAATCTGATCTTGGTTTGAACTTGGGTGGTGATATGTTTCTAATTAGCCTAGATGAATTAGGGTCTTTTGACCACACTTGCATACACAAACACTATCACAAACAAGTTCATCAATAGTCAACAAGAAGAAACAATCAAACCTAGTTTAAGGTAACCTTGACTTAGACAACTCCTAACTGGTTGATTGTCCACAGGAGGTATAATGTAGACTTTGACCATAAGCTAATCAGCCAGGTAGGGCAAGATTGGTGGGAGGTATCCGCGTAAAAGCGACGGGCCTAATTAAGTCAAATCACTAGCCTTCAGAGTTTCGCCCCTCAATCCCTATCCTCAGACATTGATTTTGCAGGAGTAAAATTCTAACACCTTCCCCTTAGGATAATCTCCTAATGAGTTCGAGATGTCCCGAAGACCAAAGTGAAAGTACACCTAGAGGGGGGTGAATAGGTGTACGGCTAATCTAATGACCAATGATGCAGAATTAAAATTTAATTGCAACACACTTAGTGTAACCAAAGAGTGTAGCCGAATTTTCGGTGAAAGGCTCTGAACTATCTCCTCTAAATTCCTCTAAATAAGAGTTAAGGTGCTATGTAAAGCTCTCTTGGCTTAACACAAGTGAGGCACACAATCAAAACCAAGTATGTATATGATATGAATAATATGATACTATGCACAAAAAGAGAGAGAGAGAGAGAGAGTTTAGAGATAGTAGATCAATCGCAAACATAAAGATATCTTTCAAGGTTCGAGCCACTGCTCTACATCCCCGCCTTCACACAGAAGGATTTTCACTATATCGTCTACACAGGACTTCCCACACAGGGAACCTCCACTGAGGACTTGGGAAATACAAACTTAGAGTACACAACTCCTTTCTCAAACAATAACCTCTACACAAGAGGCAAGGCACAATAACAATCACCTCTACACTTTAAAGGGTGGGCACTTAGCCAGACAACAATCACCTCTCACTAAAGGGATAAGGCACAAAGCCTAACACCACCACAATTAACTCTGCACTTAAAGAGATACCTGAAATCATCTAGAGGGGGGGTGAATAGGTGATAATGCTAATCAATGCACAATTAAAAATGTTATGATGCAACGATCATTCAAAACAAGACTAGAAGCCGAATACCCCGTGAAGGTCTCTGAACTCCTTCCTCGTAATTTCTCTAGATAAGAGTTTGAGGTGCGTATTGCAATCTTGTTGTATGAGTATTTGATCGACAATATGAATATGAAACAAGTGTATATAGCAATGAATATGCATAGCAAGTACAATGTTGCAATGAATATGTAGAGCAAGTAAATGAAGCAATGAATATAAAGCAAGGAATTAAAGCAAGTAAACCAAACGCAAACACCGAGAATTTTTCTGAGGTTCGAGCACCCTGCTCTACGTCCCCGCCTTCACCCAGAAGGATTTCTAACCACTATAACTTCATAAAGAGTTACAATCACACCGGAGTACCCAACTCCACAATCTCAAGTACAAGTATTCTCTTGATGATCAAAAGACCACAAACTCTCTTTGAAATATCCTTTTCCCTTACAAAAGCCCTATAGAACAATGAGTAGGATTGAAGCTCTAGTATTGTAAGTGAAAAAAGAAAATGAATTTTGAGAGAGCTTTGAAACAAAAACTTCAGAAATGAGAGAGATTTTTCAGCACAAAAACCAAGAACAAAACTCTTTTGAAAGACTTTAAACTTTGAATATTTTTTTTGCAAAATGATTGTTGTGAATCCCACAACCCTAATCACCCCTATTTATAGGATAGAGTTAGGGATTAAAGGGTAAACTAATAAATAGGTAATTAGGAAGTATTTGACCGAAAAACTAGCCCCTAAACACGTTTAGAGACAAAAAGTACAATTTAAAACGTGTTTTAAAAAATAGCCGTTAAGGCTGAAACATAGCCTCGGTCGACCAGCCGGTCGACCGGGTTTTCAAAAATAGAGCCGTTGCAGGCCCACGGTCGACCGCAACAAACAGAGAGTCACTGTCTTTCAGTCGGCCGAAGGTCGGTCGACCGAAAATGGGTTTCGGTCGACCGCCCGGTCGACCGGGAAACGTGCACACATGCACGCACCCAACGGTCAGAATCCCGGTCGACCGAGTCGGTCTACCGATCTGACCTGACATAGAGTCGGTCGACCGGCCGGTTGACCGTCTCAGGTCAAAAACTGAAATTTGAAAAAGATTTTGAGGAGATTTTAATGGCTTACAAAATAGTTTCGATTAGAACTATGTATAATACACAAAATTGAGTTTATAGACTATATTTAAAAATATTTTGTATATATATATATATAGGGGAAATTTTAGAAAAGATATGTGTGCAAAAACTTGTGTGTAGGAGTTATGAGCTTCAAACCTATTCACTATTCTTTAACAAAACTATAAAACTAAAAACAAATCTAATGAAGTCTCTGAGCCATAATGAAGTCTTGAGCCATGCAATGTCATGCTAGAGCCTTCTCTTCTATGGACACTTCCTCTTGTGTCATTTGCCTTATTTGCTCCATGAACCTAGAAAACCTTGCAATAGCTAAGCAATGACCTTCATAAAATGGTCAAAAAATGGTACTAACCTGAAACTCATCTTAAACAAACTTATTAGTACCATATAGCTTCTATGTGTTTTGTTATCATCAAAACTTTAAACAAATGGAGAGTGTAACCTTTTGGGCCAACAATACCAACACAACCAAATACAACCTTCTCAATCACCTCTCACTAAAGGGATACCAACCAACTCAAACACTCCTCCACAATTACCTCTATACAAGAGGGATAACAATAACACAAAGAAGGTTTACAACTCTTGGCGATCTCAAAAATCACAAACCAATTTTTCTCACAAAACAAGATCCTAATGTTGGCCCAAAGGCCCTTCACTCTAGTTTTGATGATGATTAACTCATGTAGTTATAGTTTACTAATAATCTTGTGATATTTAGCTTCAGATATTTGATCAAGATATTAGTAGGTGATTAGCTACAACAAAGGTGTCTTGGAGCTTTCACATGGTGATTCAAGAGCTCGAGCGTCAAGTTCACATCTAGTACTCGGATGGAGTCAAGCTCGGTGAATCGCATTTGGATCGAGTCGACTTGGAGACGGCGTTCTATAAGAAGATATCAGTTTGTTTAGTTAAGATTTATGTTTAGATCTCATTGTAAAGATTAGAAGTGTGATATGCACAAGTTCACAATACACACACAAGTTTCATGTTTATTGGTTTTTGATTTTTCGGATTAACCGATCTTGGTTTTCAAGTCAAAAACATAGATATACTATATTTTATGTACATTGGATTCTATCCATATACAACATGCTTAAAAGTTGTTTCAATATCATGTTTTTGTATTTACATATGCTTTGAAAAAATCGGATTTCTATTTCAAAAATCCTAGTTTTGAAAAATGTGGATTTTTGTTTAAGGAAAATTTTCTATCTCACAAAAGTGGTTCAAATTGTTTGAAATATGTGTTGAATTTTTTTCACACATATTTGTATTTCAAGGATATAATATGAACTGATTTTTGTGAAATTTATGTGTATTTTATGGGATTTTTTAGTAGCCAAAAAGATAAGTTTTTAAATCCTATAAATGTTGACCAGGATGTCTGCCAGTCGACCGAGGCATAAGTCAGTCAACCAGACCGGTCGACCGACATGCACAGGACGTGCAAGCAGCCAGGGCTGGTGGGCCGGTCGATCGAGCGGTCGATCGTCCAGAGAGCTCTGCTCTCTGGAAATGGCCCCGATCGACCGGGCCAGTCGACCGGCAGAGAGCTTTGCTCTCTGTATCCAGTCTCAGTCGGACCGGGCTGGTCGACCAGAGGCACAACGGTCAGAAATCTGTCCGTTGGGCTAGTCGACTAGGCGGTCGACTGGAAGGGCAAATCTGCCCTTTCCAGCTGCCAACAGGCAGATTCTTTGGGGCTATAAATATCCCCCATTTGAATTCGTTTTCAACAAATTTTTCAAGAGTAAAAATTCTCATTCTTTCTAATATTTAATACAAGTTTTCAAAAAAGTTTTTAAGCCAAAAAGATTCATCTTTATTTGTTTTAAAGGGTTGGAAAAATCAAGAAAAGGAGAAGTCTTTAGGATTATTTTGATCTTCATTTTATATCTAGTTTAGAAGTTTTCCCAAGAGTTTTTCTTTGTGATTTTATTTTTCAAACTCTTTATTTTCGCACACTTGAGCTTATCTATCTATCCTATCTATAGGATCTATTTTGTGGGAAAATTGGTTTGTGGTTGTGGAAACCACCAAGTTGTAAACCCTCCTTGATTTGTGATATCCCTCTAGTGAGAGGTGATTGTATTGGTATCCCTCTAGTGAGATGTAATAGTGGAGGTTGTGTTGGAATCCCTCAAGTGTGAGGTGATTGTGGTTGTTTGGCTAAGTGCCTATCCCCTTAAGTGTAGAGGTGATTTTGTGTTGTGCCTTACCTCTAGTGAGAGGTTGTATTAGTTTAGAGAGGAGTTGTGTACTCCCAAATTGTATTTACCCAAATCCTCAATAGAGGTTCCCTGTGTGGGAAGTCCTGTGTGGACGAGTTAGTGGAAATCCTTCTGTGTGAAGGCGAGGACGTAGAGCTGGGTGCTCGCACCTCGAAACATATCCTTGTCTTTGCGTTTGATCCACTTTCTTTAACTCTCTCTCTTACATTGTGCATTGATTCATATTGTTCATATCATATACATACTTGGTTTGTTTGTGTGCCATACTTGTGTTAACCAAGAGAGCTTCATATAGCACCTCAACTCTTATTCAGAGGAATCAAGAGGAGTTAGTCCAGAGCCCTTCACCGGGAATTTGGCTACACTCTTTGGTTATACTAAGTGTGTTGCAATTAGTTTTTAAATTTCGCATTTTTTGTCATTTGATTAGCCTTACACCTATTCACTCCCCCTCTAGGTGTACTTTCAATTGGTATCAGATCCTACGCTCCTGATATTAGGTTTAACCACCTAGGAGTGAGATCTTGGTTGCTAATCTAAATTTGCATTTGCACACATATAGTTTGCACTCATGGATTGCCCTCCTATGTTTGATATCTCAAAAATTGATATATGAAAGGTCATGATGAGTTGGCATTTAAAAGCCATAAGTTATAAAGTTTACCTTGCCATTACCAAGGAATCTTATCTTAGTAATAGCAAGCATATAGAGGCCAATGCACTAGCCCTAGAGGCACTTAGAAAATCACTTAGCAAGGAATATTTAAATATAGTTTCTCATTGTGATTCCGCCTTTGCAGTGTAGAACATATTGACATCTCCCGAACTACAAATGCAAATCAATGAGGAGGAGAAATCTAGTGGAGAAGAATCCGAACAACGTTGCTTCAAGGTCCAAGGGAATGACTCGCTTGAGGTAAACTCAGATACTCAACTAGATGATAGTTCTTCAAGTGATGATTATGTTGATCCTGATGCATTAAATGAAGAACTTTCTATTGTATGTGAAAGATTGATTTCAAAGAATAAAGTTTTGAAAAAAATAGTTCAAAATTAAAAGAATAAAATAAAAATTTATCTTCTAAACTTGACTTGGTTTTGCAAGAGAGGGATGATATTTCAAGTTAACATGACTCACTTAAATCCCAACTTGAACTTATCCTAAATAAAAATAAAATTTTGAAAAATAAAAATGATTGTGAAATTGTTTTGAAGAAAAATGAGACTTTATCTTCAAACTTGATTTTGTTGTAAAAGAAAATGAATTTTTGAAAAACAAAATTATTTCTATTTCAAAAGAATTAGATTTGGTTTCTAAGAAAAATATTTCTTTAAAAAATGATATAGATTCTCATATTTGCCATGCTAGTATAGCTTCACCACGTAGTGTATCTATTGCATGCACCACTTCTTCCATGATTGAAAATGATATTTGTTTGTTAAAGAAGTCTGTTGATTGTTTGGGCTCCACTTTGAGCCAATGTGTCATGAACCACACACGTTTGGAATCCATGTTTCGCAAGAAACATATTCCTGCTATGCATGCACACAAATCACGGCATACACATGCTTCCACGTTCATGCACACAACACTATGTATACTCATGTGTACACTTATACACATTGTGAACGTAAGGACCACCTTACTAAGTTTTATTATGATAGAGTACATGATGAAAATTTAGCAAATAAATTTGTTTGGGCTAGGAAAGGTGCTAATCCCCATGGACCCAAAAGAGTATGGGTACAAAATTTACCCCTATTTTATTTGATGTAGGTGTGGGCTCTTACATGACGTGAGAGTGATGGTGCCTTGAGGTGGATGCGTTCCGAGCTTAATGGTGACAAATTTGGATGCATCACTTTTAAGGGGAGTTTGGTGGGAGGACCACCTTGGTTTAGAGATATAGAGATGTACCCTCTTTTTTTGGTAACGATCTCTAACTCCCATTTATGTTTACATGCTTTCATATGATTAATTTTTTAGCATGTCATGTATTCATGATTATTTTGTTAAATGCCATAATAATTAGATTTGTGACATACATGCATAGTATTTGAGATACACTCATGTTTATATGGACCTATACTTTTGTGTTCTCACATTTGTTTGGCTATCATATATATCATAGATCTAAGACATGTGCATTTACTTAATGATCATGTTGATTTATGTTTTTCGTTGTATGCTTCATGTTTTGATTAATTGTTTAGATATAATTTTTTATTAAAACTTGTGCATATGCTTGTACAACTAATGAGCCACAAATAGATTATTGTATGTTTGTGCTTGATTGCTCATTTGTACTTATTAGATGTACTGGTATAGCCTGGTTTTGATGATTTATGCATTTTGACTTGTATTCTGTATTTTTGTGCATATTTTTCATGTTTGTGATTAGCTTCATGTATATGTCTATTTTGTCTAAACTAATAGTTATACATATACATCCTTGAGCCACTTGCCTTCATGCATATATTTTTGTGAACTCGTTCATGTTTGGATATGTATGTATACTCTAATTTGTACAAAATATACATATGCCTTGAAGTTGTATTATTGAAAATTAAATTTTAATGATTTTCGTGTTTTGTTTATAAAGAAATTTCACATTGAGCTTATTGCCTATTTTCATGACTTTGTCTTTCACATTATACTTATACACTCACATCATTCTTGTTTACTCATAATTTGTTTTCATGAGACTACATGTGCTTATAGACCTTGAGTGTTTGATGATCATGTGATTTTCATGTTTCATGGATATTCTCTTATTTTATTCCTTACTTGAAAGATTTCGTACTAGTTTTCAAGATTATCATAAAACTAGTTGCGTTATTCTTCATTTGGTAGTGTTTTCAAATATGTTAAACTTATTTTTGAAAACCCTACCCATCATGGGCGGTTGGTTGAGCGACCATGCCTTGTATGCATTATTGAAAATCTATTTAAACATGTGCATGAAATGGGTGGCAGGGAGTATGAGTTATACACTTAATTCTCATTGTGTTTTCAATTGGTTTCACAATTGATATCTATTTTGTATACTCATATTTGTTTCTATATATGTATGCTTCAACTTCGAATAGTATCAATTTTGATTGGTATTTAACTTTTCATACATATATATGTGTTTTGATTGTGCTTACTACATCTCTATATCTTTAAACACAAATTTTGTTATGCTAAGCTTGATTTAGTCCTTAATGATAATTATTTTTAAATTGGTATCTTATACAAGCTTATGCATCATTTCATTAGTATCTCATAAAGGGGAAAAATTCATATTTTATCTTTCAATCAGTTTTGTTTACCTTGGTATCTTACTTCCACTCTCTATGTTGAAAAATTGATATCTTAGTTTTCATTTGGTTTCCTATGCTCCTAATGAAAATTATTTTCAGTTGGTATATGTTTCATTTTCAATATTGGTGTCAAGAATATTAAATTGATATTATTCTCCATTTGGTATCTCTATTGCAAAATGCTTTTAGTGTTTAACCAAAAAAATTGGTTTATATTTTTCAATTGGTATCAAAAGTGTAAAATATTTTCAATTGGTACTCATTTTTACAATTGAAGTCAAGATATCTATATGTTTATTGTTGGCCCAAAAGGTTACACTCTCCATTTGTTTAGAGTTTTGATGATAACAAAACAAATAAGAGCTATTTGGTACTAATTAGTTTGTTAAGATATGTTTCAGGTTTGTACCATATTTGGAGGCCATTGCTTAGCTATTGCAAGAAACTCTAGGTTCATGAAGCAAAGAAGGCTTTTCGCACATCAAGAAGGAACATAGAAGAGAAGGCTCTAGCAAGGCATCGCATGGCTCAAGACTTCAAGATTGCTCAAGATTTCATTAGATTTGTTTTTTAGTTTAGAGTTTTGTTAAAGAATAGTGAATAGGTTTGAAGCTCTATCACACACGTTTTTGCGCACATCTTGTTTCCAAATATATTTCCTATAACATGTACAAAAATAGTTTGTATACAATCTTCTACCTACAAACTTACTTTGATATACCTATTCATGTGTTTTAAGTTTTGTGTTTTATCAAAACTTATTTTTGGAATTTTTGACAAAAACTATGATATATATATGTTTCATGTATATAGGATTATATCCATATACATCATGCTTCAAAGTGTTTAAATATCATGTTTTTGTATTTGGAAGAGTTTTGGACAAAACGTATTTTCTATTTAAAATTCAAGTTTTAGAAAATACAGTTTTTGGTTTTTGGTAAAAATGATAAGAGACAAAAATAGTTCATATTGATTGATATTTGAGCTAAACTTTTTACCACATGTTTATATATCAATGCAAAATGATAAAACTATTTTTAGTGATTTTTAGGAGTGTTAAAAGATTTTTCAAAATATTTTTAAACTATTTTCTGTCCCAGTTTCCTGTTCCAGACTTCAACCAGTCGACTAGTCTTCTGACAAGTCGACTTGGCTTGAAGTCGGTCGACCGGGTCGGTCGACCGACGTGCACAAATCTGTGCACGTTTGGCAGACTTTGGACGGTCGACCGTCCGGGTCGACCGGGTCTGAGAGCAGAGCTCTCTGTATGTTTGGGTTGACCGGCCGGTCGACCGTAGCCTGCAACGACTATTTTTTTGTACTAGCGGTCGACTGGGCCGATCGACCGAGCTAGCCGTTTGAACAGTAACGGCTATTTTTTTGAGCTGGTTTATTTTGTCCTTTTCTCACTTAAGTGTGTTTAAGTGACATGTTTTGGTTTTAATACTTTCTGATTAGCCTTAAATATGTTTTATCTTTAAACCCTAGCCCTCTCCTATAAATAGGGGTGTTTAGGGAGAGATATCAAAAAAACTTGAAAAATTCTCAAAATTTCCAAAAGTTTAAGGCATTCAAAAAGACTTGGTTTCTTGGTTTTTGTGCTGAAATTCTCCCTCATTTTCTGAAGTGTTTTCAAGAACTCTCTGATTTCTTTTTTTTCTCCTTACACACAAGAGCTTCATTCCTACTCATTATTCTCTAAGGACCTTTGTAAGGGAAGAGAATTTTGCAAGAGAGAGTTTGTGGTCTTTTGACTACTCAGAGATTGCTTGTACTTGAGATTGTGGAGTTGGGTACTCCGGTGTATTTGTGACATCTTTGTGATAGTGGAAGTGGTTGGAATCCTTCTGGGGAAGGCGGGGAAGTAGAGCTGGGTGCTTGAACCTCGATAACAATTCTCGGTGTTTGCGTTTGGTTTACTTGCACTTGATTCTTTCTTTACTTTCATTGCTCTTATTACTTGCTCTCTACATTCATTGCTATATTCAATTGCTTTGTGAGATTGTTGCTTCATAATTTTTAAATTGTGCATTGATTAGCATTATCACCTATTCACCCCCCCCTCTAGGTGATTTTCAATTGGTATCAGAGCTTGGACTCTAGTTTTGGCTTAACATCCATAGAGAGATCCTTAAAATTTGCTAATCAACATTTGTATTCCATTTGTCATTCACTAGTAAACATGGCCGATAACATCAAAACCCCTCCTAAATTTGATGGACTCAACTTCCCTATTTGGAAGGTTAGGATGACTATCTTTTTGCAATCCTTAGGTAGCTTAGTAGCTAAATCATTGTCCAAACCTATGTTGCACCCGATAGTGATGAGAGCACATGGACCGACTTCAACTTTAGAGAATATGAGGCTAACTCCAAGGCCCAAAATTCCCTCTTAACCGCCTTGAATGAGGATGACCTTACACGTGTAATTCATTGCCAATCCGCCTATGAGATTTGGCAACATTTATTGGTCACACACGAGGGACTTCACAAGTTAAGAGAGCTAAGATAGATCTCTTAAGGTCCCAATATGAATCCTTTAAAATGATTGAAGAAGAATCTATTGATTGTATGATTACTAGATTTACTAAAATCACCAATGCTCTTTCTTCTTTAGGTGATGACATCTCCAATGACCAAAAGGTGCGAAAAGTGATTCGGGCACTTCCTACATCATGGGAGATCAAGGCCACCACCCTAAAAGAATTGAACGACAAGGATGAGATGGATCTAATTAGTCTCATTGGGAACTTAAAGACCCATGAGATGGAAAAGAAAGCAAGAGAAGAGGCCGCTCCACTAAAGAAGAAATCCTTAGCCTTCAAGTCTTCATCCACTCTTGAAGACGATGAAGAAGATGAAGAAGAAGATGAGGAGCTATCACTACTTGTTCGCAATGTGAAGAGAATGTACCGGAGGAACAAGCTCAACTTCCGAAGGAAATTTGAAGGCAAAGAGGAGAGGAGAATTATATGCTATAATTGCCGAAAGCCCGGACACATCATGGCGGATTGCCCGGAGTTCAAGAAGAAGATGACCTCCTCCTTCAAGCCAAAGAAACCGGAAGAAAAGAAATCGTACAAGGCAACTTGGGATTCGAAAAGCGAGTCCGAGGAAGAGGCGGATGTAGCGAATATGTGTTTCATGGCAAACACACCAAAGGTAACCCCTCAACCTCTTGATGATGAAGATGATGAATTAAGCAAAGAAGTTCTTGTTCATGCCTTTGTTGAACTTTCAGAAACCAATGACAATAAAAAGATTGAATGCTCTAAATTGGAAAAAGAAGTTGCTTTTCTCAAAAATCAACTTGCTATTATTTCTAAAGAAAAAGATGAAATTTCTTCAAATCTCATTTCTACCCAAAATGAATTTTGTGCTTACAAAGTTGCTTGTAAAGCAAAATTTCCTAAAATTGATGAAAAAGAAATTTCTTCTTTGAAAACTAGAATTGTTGATTTTGAAAAGACTTTAAAGGATTGTGCTTTTAACACTAAGAAACTTGAAGAAATATTTTCTAAAAAGCACACCTCTAATGCTAAAGATTCACATGTTAAGATTCCTCATGCTCACACTATACATAACACTTCTCATGCTAAATCTTTTCATGCTCACAATTCTCATGCTCACAAATCACACACTCACTATGCTTTTAAATATGGTAGAGTGTATAGATGCACATATTGTGGTAAGAATGGACATTTGGCTAAATTTTGTTATGACCAAATAAATAGAACTAATAATCTTGTTTGGGTTAATGAAACTAACTCTTTAGGACCCAAGAAAATGTGGGTACCAAAATCAAGTCCTAAATTATTTGATGTAGGTACACACAAGGCTCCAAGACGTAGGGAGCGGTGGTACCTTGATAGTGGTTATTCAAGACACATGACGTGGGACATCAATAACTTTACAACCCTATCAAGGTACAAGGAAGGTGGCTCCGTCACCTTCGGGGATGACTCCAAAGGCACTATCATCGGTATAGGTAACATTCAAATTGGTGCATCTCCTACTATAGAAAATGTTGTACTTGTTGATGGTTTGAAACATAATTTGCTTAGCATTAGTCAATTTTGTGATCGTGGACTTAAAGTTGTTTTTGATGATTCTTCTTGCAAGATTTTTGATGTTAAAACCAATGATTGTATTCTCACCGGTTTTCGTGATGATAATGTTTATATCATTGACATGCTTAATGTGGAATGTTATACTAAATGCTTAAATGCTTTTGATGAAAATTCTTGGCTTTGGCATAGAAGATTAGGACATGCATCTTTTGACCATCTTTCTAAGATTAATTCTAAGGAATTGGTGAAGGGTATACCTTGCTTGAAGTTTGAAAAAGACCGCATTTGTGGTGCGTGCCAACTTGGGAAACAAACCAAGTCTTCCTTCAAACCAATCAAGGATATCATGTCAACTAGGCCTTTAGAATTAATTCATATGTATCTTTTTGGACCTACTAAAACTAAGAGCTTAAATGGTAGTAGATTTGCATTTATTTTAGTTGATGATTTTTCCCGTTTCACTTGGGTTTTCTTCTTGGAACACAGAGATCAAGCTTTTCTCATTTTAAGATTTTTCGAAAAAGAGTTGAAAAAGAAAAAGGCTTTTCGATTTTGAGAATAAGGAGTGATAGAGGTGGTGAGTTTGTTAACCAACTCTTCATGACTTATTGTGATGAAAAGGGAATTAAGCATGAAATGTCTTGTCCTAGAACTCCACAACAAAATGGAGTTGTAGAAAGGAAAAATAGAACACTTCAAGAGATGGCTAGGACAATGATAAGTGAGTATGACCTCCCTCAATATCTATGGGCCGAGGCCGTTAACACCGCATGCTATATATCAAATCGTATTTATTTGTATAAAAATTCTTCTAAAATATTTTTTGAAATGTATCATTCTAGAAAACCTAATGTTGCATATTTCAAAGTTTTTGGATGCAAGTGTTTTGTTTTGAACACTAAAGATAACTTGGGTAAATTTGATGCTAAGGCTTATGAAGCAATCTTTGTTGGATATTCTACAACTAGTAAAGCTTATAGAGTATTCAATAGATCTTCACTTACTATTGAAGAATCCATGCATGTTAAATTTGAAGAATCTAATGTGTTTGTTGAGAATGTTGTAGAGATTGAACCATTTGGTGAAAACATGGAGAGACTATCCTTGAAGGACTCACCCGCTCAAGATGATAAGCAAGAACCAATTGGTGACGTTCAAGAGGATAAAGAGGAAAGCTCTCAACCGCTTCCTAAAGCTTGGAGATATGCTACAAATCATCCCAAGGAGCTCATCTTAGGTGATGCATCTAAAGGGGTAACAACTCGCTCCAAACTCCATGACCTATGTGGTAACTTTGCTTTCATTTCTCATTTTGAACCCAAAAGCATTCTCGAAGCCGAGGCGGACTCATATTGGTTGCTAGCCATGTAAGAGGAACTCAATCAATTTGAGCGCAACCAAGTTTGGCATCTTGTTTCTAGGCCCCACGATAGACCAATAATTGGTACTAAGTGGATCTTTAGAAACAAGATGGATGAGTCTAGAAATGTGATTAGGAATAAGGCTAGGTTAGTGGCCCAAGGTTACACTCAAGTTGAGGGAATTGACTTTGAGGAGACCTTTGCACCCGTAGCACGGCTTGAAGCCATACGGATGACACTAGCTTTTGCATCTTTCAAAAATTTTTAAACTTTTTCAAATGGATGTGAAAAGTGCATTTTTGAATGGTTTTATAAATGAAGAAGTTTATGTTGCTCAACCTCCCGGTTTTGTTGATCATGTTCATCCCGATTTTGTTTTAAACTTGATAAAGCTTTGTATGGATTGAAACAAGCTCCAAGAGCTTGGTATGAAAGGATTTCTAGTTTTCTCATTTCAAATGATTTTATTAAAGGCAAAGTAGATACAACACTATTCACTAAGCATGTTGATAATGACGTTTTAATTGTGCAAATTTATGTTGATGATATAATTTTTGGTTCTACTAATGAGTTTTTATGCAAGGAATTTGAAAAGGTTATGCAATGTGAATTTGAAATGTCTTCAATGGGTGAGCTTAATTTCTTTCTTGGACTCCAAATCAAGCAATTGCAAGATGGGAACTTCATATGTCAAGCCAAATACGCAAAGGAACTCGTAAAGAAATTTGGACTTGAAGACTTAAAGGTTTGCAAACACTCCCATGGCAACTACCACCAAGCTTGATAAGGATGACCATGGTAAAAATGTTGATATTAAATTGTATAGAAGCATGATAGGTAGTCTTTTGTATTTGACGGCAAGTAGGCCGGACATCATGTTTAGTGTGTGTCTTTGTGCTAGATTTCAATCGTGTCCCAAAGAGTCCCATCTTATTGCGGTAAAACGCATTATTCGTTATATTAAGGGAACGATTGGAATGGGTCTATGGTATCCGAAAACTGGAGATTTGTCTATGACGAGTTATTCGGATGCCGACTATGCGGGTTGTAGAGTAGATAGAAAGAGTACTAGTGGGACATGTCAATTTCTTGGTAATTGTCTTGTTTCATGGTCCTCTAGGAAACAAAATTCCGTAACTCTCTCAACCGCCGAGGCGGAGTATGTTGCCGCGGGGGCTTGTTGTGCACAAGTCCTTTGGATGAAACATACTCTCCTTGATTATGATTTGCATTATAACCATATAAAAATATTTTGTGATAATACTTGTACTATTCATATGACAAAGAATGCAAATCAACATAGTAAGACCAAGCACATTGAGATTAGATATCACTTTCTTAGAGATCACTTTGAGAAAGGAGATATAGATATTGATTATGTTTCTACGGATTTGCAACTAGCCGATATTTTCACTAAACCACTTGATTTTGCTAGATTTTCATTCATTTGTGGTGAATTTAATGTTTGTGTTATTGAATAAAAATGTTTTCTTAACCCTTTTTGATGTATGACAAAAAGGGGGAGAATGAGTTTATGTATGGAAATATAAGTTCATATGGTTTTGGTTCCATATGAGGTTATATATGTTTTTAGTTTTTGATGTGTTTTCATGAATTCTTGTAATTTGAGTTTAAGTGTTTTGCAAGTGTTTTAAATTCTCATGGTTTTTGGTTTCATGATGTTTACTTGCAAATTACAAATTACATTGTTTTTCTTTGTTTAATATAGCATAATTTGAGGGGGAGCTTTCTCCTCCCCTATATTTTTTTATAGCCTATTTGTTTTGTCATCATCAAAAATGGGGAGATTGTTGGCCCAAAAGGTTACACTCTCTATTTGTTTAGAGTTTTGATGATAACAAAACAAATAAGAGCTATTGGTACTAATTAGTTTGTTAAGATATGTTTCAGGTTTGTAACCATATTTGGAGGCCATTGCTTAGCTATTGCAAGAAACTCTAGGTTCATGAAGTAAAGAAGGCTTTTCGCACATCAAGGAAGGAACATAGAAGAGAAGGCTCTAGCAAGGCATCGCATGGCTCAAGACTTCAAGATTGCTCAAGATATTTCATTAGATTTGTTTTTAGTTTAGAGTTTTGTTAAAGAATAGTGAATAGGTTTGAAGCTCTATCACACACGTTTTTACGCACATCTTGTTTCCAAATATATTTCCTATAACATGTACAAAAATAGTTTGTATACAATCTTCTACCTACAAACTTACTTTGATATACCTATTCATGTGTTTTAAGTTTTGTGTTTTATCAAAACTTATTTTTGGAATTTATGACAAAAACTATGATTTATATATATATGTTTCATGTATATAGGATTATATCCATATACATCATGCTTCAAGTGTTTAAATATCATGTTTTTGTATTTGAAAGAGTTTTGGACAAAACGTATTTTCTATTCAAAATCCAAGTTTTAGAAAATACAGTTTTTGGTTTTTGGTAAAAATGATAAGAGACAAAAATAGTTCATATTGATTGATATTTGAGCTAAACTTTTTACCACATGTTTATATATCAATGCAAAATGATAAAACTATTTTTGGTGATTTTTAGGAGTGTTAAAAGATTTTCAAAATATTTTTAAACTGTTTTTCTGTCCCAGTTTCCTGTTCCAGACTTCAACCAGTCGACTAGTCTTCTGACAAGTCGACTTGGCTTGAAGTCGGTCGACCGGGTCGGTCGACCGACGTGCACAAATCTGTGCACGTTTGGCAGACTTTGGACGGTCGACCGTCCGGGTCGACCGGGTCTGAGAGCAGAGCTCTCTGTTTGTTTGGGTCGACCGTAGCCTGCAACGGCTATTTTTTGTACTAGCGGTCGACCGGGCCGGTCGACCGAGCTAGCCGTTTGAACAGTAACGGCTATTTTTCTGAGCTGGTTTATTTTTGTCCTTTTCTCACTTAAGTGTGTTTAAGTGACATGTTTTGGTTTTAATACTTTCTGATTAGCCTTAAATATGTTTTATCTTTAAACCCTAGTCCTCTCCTATAAATAGGGGTGTTTAGGGAGATATAAAAAAAACTTGAAAAATTCTCAAAATTTCCAAAAGTTTAAGGCATTCAAAAAGACTTGTTTTCTTGGTTTTTGTGCTGAAATTCTCCCTCATTTTCTGAAGTGTTTTCAAGAACTCTCTGATTTCTTTTTCTTTCTCCTTGCACACAAGAGCTTCATTCCTACTCATTATTCTCTAAGGACCTTTGTAAGGGAAGAGAATTTTGCAAGAGAGAGTTTGTTGTCTTTTGACTACTCAGAGATGCTTGTACTTGAGATTGTGGAGTTGGGTACTCCGGTGTATTTGTGACATCTTTGTGATAGTGGAAGTGGTTGGAATCCTTCTGGGGAAGGCGGGGAAGTAGAGCTGGGTGCTCGAACCTCGATAACAATTCTCGGTGTTTGCGTTTGGTTTACTTGCACTTGATTCTTGCTTTACTTTCATTGCTCTTATTACTTGCTCTCTACATTCATTGCTATATTCAATTGCTTTGTGAGATTATTGCTTCATAATTTTTAAATTGTGCATTGATTAGCATTATCACCTATTCACCCCCCCTAGGTGATTTTCATTTATATCTTTCAATTGATATCAATTTTTTTGGTTTCTTCAAATGTTTTGTTTATTTTCAATTGGTATCATAAATTGGTATCATGATGTTTCGATGTATACCTTCATACTAAATTGATATATTTTTCAATTGATATCATAATGTTTTGATTTGTATTACTTATATGCAAGGGAAGCTTAACATCTTCTCTATATTTATAGATTTATGTTGAGTGTATGTCATATTAAAGTGATTGATCTTTCTTTGGTATGTAGTACACGTGTGTAGAGGGAGCTTCACATCTCCTTTTATACATTGCATATTATGCTTTATGTGGTTAGGGTTTAGTCATCTCTTTTCATATAAATGCATGTATGCAGGGGGAGTTAACTTCACGTCACTCCTCTTCATGAACGTATATAGCATATATACCTTTATTATTTTGATTTATGCAAAAAGGGAGAAAAATATTATTTATGCACTTTTATTGTTTGAACCCTTTTGTTGATGAATTGACAAAAAGGGAGAGATATTTGGAGTTTTATATATGCGTGTTTGTTTATATGCATGTTTGTTAAATTTGTTATCTTTTACCATTGGTATCAAAAAATATCTTTTGTTGGTTTTGGTATCAAGAGCATCTTTTATTATTCTGTTGGTGTCAAGAGCTTTTGTTGGTATTAAGAGAAACATTGTTTTTAAAAACATGTTTATTTTAAAATTGATATCAAAAGCATTTTATTTCATTAGTATAAAAGGTCATGTTTGTTTCATTTCCTTGTTTTATGCATGTTTATGCATATCTATATTGAGCATTCATTGAATATCTTATTGTTTATTGCTATGCATGAGTTAAGGAGGAGCTTCTATGAAGCTTAACTTTAATCCATACATATATAACTCCATGAGTTTTGTCATCATTAAAAAGGGGGAGATTGTTAGCCCAGAGGCCATTCACTCTAGTTTTGATGATGATTAACTCATATAGTTATAGTTTATTAATAATCTTGTGATATTTAGTTTCAGATATTTGATCAAGATATTAGTAGGTGATTAGTTACAACAAAGGTGTCTTGGAGCTTTCACGGTGATTCAAGAGCTCGAGGATCAAGTTCACATCTAGTACTTGGATAGAGTCAAGTTCGGTGAATCGCGTTTGGATCAAGTCGACTTGGAGACGGCGTTCTGCAAGAAGACATCGATTTGTTTAGTTAAGATTTATTTTAGATCTCATTGTAAAGTTTAGATAGTGTGATATGCTCAAGTTCACAATACACACACAAGTTTTATGTTTATTAGTTTTTGGTTTTTCGGATTAACTGATCTTGGTTTTCAAGTCAAAAACATAGATATACTATATTTCATGTATATTGGATTCTATTCATATACAACATGCATAAAAGTTATTTCAATTTCATGTTTTTTATTTACATGTGTTTTGAAAAAATCAGATTTCCATTTCTAAAATCCTAGTTTTGGAAAATATGAATTTTGGTTTAAGGCAAATTTTCTATCTCACAAAAATGGTTCAAATTGTTTGAAATATGTGTTGAATTTTTGTCACACATATTTGTATTTTAAAGATATAATATGAACTAATTTTTGTGGAATTATGTGTATTTTATGGGATTTTTTAGTAGCCAAAAAGATAAGTTTTAAAATCCTATAAATGTTGACCAGGCTATCTGCCGGTCGACCGGACCGGTCGACCAACGTGCACAGGACGTGCACGCAGCCAGGGCTGGTGGGCCGGTCGACCGGGCGGTCGACCGTCCAGAGAGCTCTGCTATCTAGAAATGGCCTCGATCAACCAGGCTAGTCGACCGGCACAAAGCTCTACTCTCTGTATCCAATCTCGGTCGACCAGGCCGGTCGACCAGAGGCACAACGGTCAGAAATCTGACCGTTGGGCCGGTCGACCGGAAGGGCAAATCTGCCCTTTCCAGCTCAACGGGCAGATTCATTTGGGACTATAAATACCCCCCATTTGAGTTTGTTTTCAACAAGTTTTCCAAGAACAAAAATTCTCATTCTTTCTAATATTTAATACAAGTTTTCAAAAGAGTTTTTAAGCTAAAAAGTTTCATCTTTATTTGTTTTAAAGGGTTGGAAAAATCAAGAAAAGGAATAGTTTTGGGATTGTTTTTGATCTTTATTTTATATCTATTCTAGAAGTTTTCCCAAGAGTTTTTCTTTGTGATTTTGTTTTTCAAACTCTTTATTTTCTCACAATTGAGCTTATCTATCTATCTTATCTATTGGATCTATTTTGTGGGAAAATTGGTTTGTGGTTGTGGAAACCACCAAGTTGTAAACCCTCCTTGATTTGTGATATCCCTCTAGTGAGAGGTGATTGTATTGGTATCCCTCTACTGAGGGTGATATTGGAGGTTGTGTTGGAATCCTTTAAGTGTGAGGTGATTATGGTTGTTTGGCTAAGTGTCTATCCCTTTAAGTGTAGAGGTGATTTTGTGTTGTGTCTTGCCTCTAGTGAGAGGTTGTATTGGTTGAGAGAGGAGTTGTGTACTCCCAAATTGTATATACCCAAATCCTCAATGAAGGTTCCCTGTGTGGGAAGTCCTGTGTGGACGAGTTAGTAGAAATCCTTCTGTGTGAAGGCGGGGACGTAGAGCTGGGTGCTCGAACCTCGAAACATATCCTTATGTTTGTGTTTGATCCACTTTCTCTAACTCTCTCTCTTACATTGTGCATTGATTCATATTGTTCATATAATATACATGCTTGGTTTGTTTGTGTGCCATACTTGTGTTAACCAAGAGAGCTTCATATAGCACCTCAACTCTTATTCAGAGGAATCAAGAGGAGTTAATTCAGAGCCCTTCACCGGGAATTCGGCTACACTCTTTGGTTACACTAAGTGTGTTGCAATTAGTTTTAAAATTCTGCATTATTTGTCATTTGATTAGCCTTACACCTATTCACCCCCCTCTAGGTGTACTTTCACCTAATAGATAGGATAGATAGATAGCTCAAGTGTGAGAAAATAAAGAGTTTGGAAATCACAAAGAAAATACTTGAGAAAACTTCTAGGATAAAATAGAAATGAAGAACAAAACAATTTCCAAAGACTTCTCTTTTTCTTTAATTTTCTAACACTTTTTAAAATAAATAAAGATAAAATCTTTAAGCCCAAAACTCTTTTAAAAACTTACTGTTAAACACTTAGAAAGATAGGAAATTTTTGCTCTCTAAAACCATCAAGAAACCAGCTCAAGAGATGGGTATTTATACCCTCTCAAAAATCTGCCCGTTGGCAGCCAGGAAAGGTCAGAAATGACCTTCTGATCGCCCGGTCGACCAGCCAACAATCATTTTTATGACCGTTGTACCTCTGATCGACAGCCCGGCCTACCGTGTCTGGATACAGAGAGCAGAAGCTCTCTGCCGGTCGACCGCCCAGTCGACCGGGGCTAGATCCAGAGAGTAGAGCTCTATGGACGGTCGACCGCCAGGTCGACCATCCCACCAGCCCAATAGCCTGTGCACTTTTGTGCACATCGGTCGACCAGACCGATCGACCGACTTCTGCAGCGGTCGACCGTCCGGTCGACCGACAGAAGGCCAGGTCCAACTTTTTAAGGGATTAAAAAAGTTGTCTTTTTATCTTCAATTAAATCTCATAAAATCACATAAATTTCACAAAAATAAGTTCTTATAAGATCTTTGAAATACAAATATGTGTGACTAAAATTCAACACATATTACAAACTATTTGAACCATTTTTGTGATATTAAAATTAGGCTTTAACACAAATCGGTATTTTCAAAACTTGAATTTTTGAAATGGAAAATCGTTTTCTCTAAAACTCATGTAAATACAAAAATATGATATTGAAACAACTTTGAAGCATATTGTATATGGATAGAATCCAATATACATATAAAGATATCTATCTATATTTTTGACATGAAAATCAAAAACCGGTTAAACCGAAAAACAAACATTTAAACTTGTGTGTATGTGAACTTGAGCATATCAACACTATCTAATCTTTACACAAGATCTAAACAATCTAAACTAAACAAACCGAGGTCTTCTTGTCTCCAAGCTGACTCGATCCAAACGCGATCCAACGAGCTTGATTCTAACTGAGTACTAGATGCGAGGTTGACGCTCGAGCTCTTGAATCAACATGTGAAAGCTTTAAAACTCCTTTGTTGAAGCTAAACACCTACTAATATCTTGGTCAGTCACTAAAACTATTTAAACACAAGATTATTAGTAAACTATAACTATATGAGTTAATCATCATCAAACCTAGAGTAAAGGGCCTCTGGGCTAACAATCTTCCCCTTTTTGATAATGACAAAACTCATGGAGTTATATATGCATGGATTGAAGTTAAGCTTCATAGAAGCTCCCCCTTAACTCATGCATAGCAATAAACAATAAAGATATTCAATGTATGCATAAAACAAATAACACATATATGCATAAATGAAGAATACTTTTTGCGTAAACAAAACATATATATTTTGATACAATTGAAAACAAAACATATATGCTCTGTTACCAATTGAAAAAATAAACATGCTTATAAATGATATAAACATGCATATATAAAACTCTCAAATTTTTTCTCCCTCTTTGTATAAAACAAGAAAATCATGCATAAACATGGGAAATCATGTATAAACATGCATATATAAAACTCCAAATTTCTCTCCCCCTTTTGTCAAATCATTAACAAAGAGGCATAAATAAACTAAACAAAATTTCTCCCGTTATGTCAAATCAAACAAGAAGGATGTATATGCGATATACATTCATGAAGAGGAGAGACGTAAAGTTAACTCCCCATTGCATACATGGATTACATGAAAAAGAAATGACTAAACCCTAATCACATAACACATAATATACATTGTGTAAACAGAGATGTGAAGCTCCCCCTACACATGTGTAAGACATACCAAAGAAAGGTCAATTACTTCAATATGAAATACACTCAACATGAATCTATATAAAGAGAAGATGTTAAGCATCCCTTGCATATACGCAATACATATCAAAACATTAAGATACCAATTGAAAAATTTATCAATTTGTGATAAGGTGTTCATCAAAACATTATGATACCAATTTATGATACCAATTGAAAGTAAACAAAATTTTTAAAATACTAAAAGATACCAATTGAATATATCTTGATACCAATTTAAAATGTCTTGTAAATTTTGATATCAAGAGAAAATGAAATATTGTATGTTTTGATACCAATTGAAATATATATTGAAAATCTTGATACCAAATGAAAGTAACAATGAAAGTAAAAATCAAATTGTTTTAGGTAAATATAACTCATATCAATATAGATACCAATTTAAAATGAAACATGATACCAATAGTGAAAATGTTACCATATGTCAAAACAAAGTATTTTTCATTATAAAGAATAGGAGTAAGATACCATTTAAAAATAAACTCGATTGTAAGATACCAATTGAAAAATAAAATATGAATTTTCTCCCCCTTTATAAATACCAATAAAAATAATGCATAAGCTTGTATAAGATACCAATTGAAAAATAATTGATATTAAGGAGTAAATCAAGTTTAGCATAAACATAATTTGTGCTTTAAGATATAAAGATATAGTAAGCACAATCAAATCTCATATATATGCATGAAAATGTAAATACCAATCGAAATTGATACTATTTTAAGTTTGAAGCATACATATATAGAAAACAAAATATGAGTATAAAAAAAAATTTATCAATTGTGATACCAATTGAAAATACAATGAGGATCAAATGTATAACTCATATATACCTCCCCATTCATGCACATGTTAAAAAGATTTTTAATTAGGCTCACAAGGTATGGTCGCCCATCCAGCCGCCCTTTGGTTGGTGGGGTTTTCAAAAATAGGATTTGAAAGTAATTTTAACATGTTTGAAAACTATTCCAAAATGAAGAAATACGCAACTAATTATACGATAATCTTGAAAACTAGTATGAAGTCCTTCAAGTAAGGAATAAAACAAGTATATATCCATGAAAACATGAAAATCACTCAACAATTGATACTCAATGTCTATAAAACACATATAAAGCTCATGAAAATAAAAATCATGAGTAAATAAGAATGATGTGAGTGCAAGAGTCATGTAATCAACAAAATTATAAAAATAGGCAATGAAGCTCAATATGAAATTAAAAGAATATGAAAATAATAAAAAAATTAATTTTCATCATAATAATTCCAACTTCAAGGCATATGTATGTTTTGTCAAAAACTAAAGGTATACATACATATCCCTAAACACAAATGAGTCCATAATAGAATTTGCATGAAGGCAAGAGACTCAAGGGTATACATGTATATTTATTAGTTTTAAACAATAATAACAATACATGAAGCAAACATGCATAAGAATAGGGAAACAAGTTAAAATGCACGAATCATCAAAACTAGACTATACTAGTACATCTAATGGGTACAATTAAGCAATTAAGCACAAACATACAATAATCAAATGTCACTAGTTGTACGAGTATATGCACAAATTTTAATGAAAATACACATTTAAACATGTAATCAAAACATGAAGTGCAAAACCATAAACAAACATGATTATTAAGGTAAATGCACTTGTTTTAGAGTAATGATATACACAATAGCTAAACTAAAGTGAGAACACAAAATATGAATCCATATGAATATGGGTCTATCTCAATTACTATGCATGTATGTTATAAGTCTAAATAACATGACATTTTAATAACAATCATGAAAAACTAAAACATGCTAAAATCAACAATATAAAAGCATGTAAACTAAATGAGAGTTAAAGAAAGTTACAAAACCATTAGGACTAATCTCTAGATTTTCAAATCATGGTGGTCCTCCCACCAAACTTTCCTTGAAAGTAATGCATCCACCGTTTAGCTCGTAACGCATTCACCTTAAGGCACCAACGCATCTCACGTCATGTGAGAGCCCACACCTATATCAAATAAAATAGGAGTGCTTTTTGGTACCCATACTCTATTGGGTCCATGGGGTTGAACCTTTCCTAACCCAAACAAATTTATTTGTAAAATTTACATTATGTAGTCTATCATAACAAAACTTTAAAAGGTGACCCTTTCGTCCACAATGTGTACAAGTATACACATGAGCATACTTTGAATCATGTGTGTGAGCATGATGAGCATGTGTATACCATGTATGGTGTGCATACATATGTGGAACTTGTTTCTTTCGAAACATGGATTCCAACCCTGCGTAGTTCATGGCACATTGGCTCAAAGTGGAGCCCAAACAATCAACATTCTTCTTTAACATACATATATCATTTTCAATAATAGTAGAAGAGGTGGAGCCTGCAATAGGTACACTAGATGATGAAGCATGGCAAACATGTGAATCTAAATCATTTTTTAAAAATTTATTTTAGTTCGAAATCAAATTCAATTCTTTTGAAATAGAAATAATTTTGTTTTAAAGAATCATTTTCTTTTAAAAAAAATAAGTTTTGAAGATAGAACTTCATTGTTCTTCAAAACTTTATCACAATTATTTTTACCTTTCAAGATTTTGTTTCATTTAAGGAAAGATCAAGTTGGGATTTCAATGAGTCCCTTTCATTTGAAATCTCATCCCTTTCTTGCAAAGTCATGTTAAATTTAGAAAACAAATCCTTATTCTCTTCTTTTAGTTTAAAGTTTTTCTTTTTCAAGAGTTGGTACTTTTGTAATAGATTTTCACAAACAAGAGATAGTTCTTCATATAATGCATCAACATGAACATAATCATCACTACAAGAAGAACTAGCACAATTATCTAGATGGGTATCCGAGTTTACCTCAAGGGAGTCATTCCCTTAGACCATGTAGCAAACTTGTTTGGATACATCCTCACTAGATTCCTTCTCCACAATGTTTGGCGTTTGAAACTTTGGAGAGGTCAAGGTGTTTTACACTGCAAAAGCGTAATCACAATGAGAAATCATAAAAAGATAATCTTTGCTCAGTGTGTTTCTAAGTGCCTCTAGGGCTTATGCATTGGCCTCTATATGCTTGTTATTACCAAGATAGGATTTCTTGGTAGTAGCAAGGTAAACATGCATTCCTAGAGTTTTTAGGTACATACTCATTCTAAGTTTTCACATATCAATGTTAGAAACATCAAACATGGGAGGGTCAAGGTAATCCATGAGTGTGTGAAAACAAGTATGTGTGCAAATGCAAATCTAGATTAGCTAACTAAGATCTCACTCTTAGGTGGTTAAACCTAATATCATGAGCATAGGTTCTGATACCAATTGAAAGTACACCTAGAGGGGGTGAATAGGTGTACGGCTTATCTAATGACAAATGATGCGGAATTAAAACTTAATTGCAACACACTTAATGTAACCAAAGAGTGTAGCCGAATTCCCAGTGAAGGGCTCTGAACTATCTCCTCTAAATTCCTTTAAATAAGAGTTGAGGTGCTATGTAAAGCTCTCTTTGTTCAACACAAGCGAGGCACACAATCAAAACCAAGCATGTATATGATATAAACAATATGATGCTATGCACAATAAGAGAGAGAAAGTTTAGAGATAGTAGATCAATCGCAAACACAAAGATATGTTTCGAGGTTCGAGCCACTGCTCTATGTCTCCGCCTTCACACAGAAGTATTTTCACTATATCGTCCATACAGGACTTTCCACACAGGGAACCTCCACTGAGGATTTAGGGAATACAAACTTGGAGTACACAACTCCTCTCTCAAACAGCAACCTATACACAAGAGGCAAGGCACAGTAACAATCACCTCTACACTCAGAGGGATGGGCACTTAGCCAAACAACAATCACCTCTCACTAGAGGGATAAGACACAAAACCTAACACCACCACAATTACCTCTACACTTAGAGGGATACCAACACAACGAAATATAACCTCCACAATCACCTCTCACTAGAGGGATACCAATCAACTCAAACACTCCTCCACAATCACCTCTACACAAGAGGGATAACAATAACACAAAGAAGGTTTACAACTCTTGGTGATTTCAAAGACCACAAACTAATTTTCCTCACAAAACAAGATCCTAATAGATAAGATAGATAGCTCAAGTATGAGAAAATAAAAAGTTTGGAAATCACAAAGAAAATACTTGTGAAAACTTCTAGGATAAAATAGAAATGAAGAACAAAACAATTCCGAAAGACTTCTCTTTTTCTTTGAATTTTCCAACTAAAGATAAAATTTTTAAGCCCAAAACTCTTTTAAAAACTTCCTGTTATATACTTAGAAAGATAGGAAATTTTAGCTCTCTAAAACCATCAAGAAACCAGCTCAAGAGATGAGTATTTATACCATCTCAAAAAATTTGCTCGTTGGCAGCCAGGAAAGGTCAGAAATGACCTTCCGGTCGACCGCCCGTTCGACCGGCCAACGGTCATTTTTATGACCGTTGTGCCTCCAGTCGACCTCGGTCGATCGGGCCTAGATACAGAGAGCAGAAGCTCTCTGTCGGTCGACCGGGGCCAAATCCAGAGAGCAGAGCTCTCTGGACGGTCAACAGTCCGGTCCACCGGCCCACCAGCCCAATGGCCTGCGCACGTTTGCGTACATCAGTCGACCGGACCGGTCGACCGACTTCTGCAGCGGTCGACCGTCTGGTCGACCGGCAGAAGGCCAGGTCCAACTTTTTAAAGGATTAAAAAAACATGACTTTTTATCTTCAATTAAATCCCATAAAATCACATAAATTCCACAAACATAAGTTCTTATAAGATCTTTGAAATACAAATATGTGTGACTAAAATTCAACACATATTACAAACTATTTGAACTATTTTTGTGATATTGAAATTAGGCTTTAACACAAATCGGTATTTTCAAAACTTAGATTTTTGAAATGGAAAACTGTTTTCTCCAAAACTCATGTAAATACAAAAACATGATATTGAAATAACTTTGAAGCTATGGATAGAATCCAATATACATATAAAGATATCTATCTATGTTTTTGACATGAAAACCAAAAACCGGTTAAACCGAAAACAAACATTTAAACTTGTGTGTGTATGTGAACTTGAGCATATCAATACTATCTAATTTTTACAAAAGATCTAAATAATCTAAACTAAATAAACCGAGATCTTCTTGTCTCCAAGCTGACTCGATCCAAACGCGATCCAACGAGCTTGACTCCAACCAAGTATTAGATGCGATCTTGACGCTCGAGCTCTTGAATCAATATATGAAATCTTCAAAACTCCTTTGTTGAAGCTAAATACCTACTAATATCTTGGTTAATCACTGAAACTATTTAAACACAAGATTATTAGTAAACTATAACTACATGAGTTAATCATCATCAAAACTATAGTGAAGGGCCTATGGGCCAACACAACGTCTATCAGATTTTAAATTAGGCTTAGGCTATGCGTGCTTGGAGATGATTTGTGGGTTAAGGAAGGGTAATGACTTCCCCACCTTATCTTGATTTGGGTTTTGCCCTTAAGATTTATTGTGCAAAGTTTGCAAGATATAGAAAAGTAACATTCACAAGCAAATATCACCCAAGAATGTTTCCTAAATTATATGCTATGCATACACACCTTGTCTCCAGCTAATTCAACAGTAATTGTAAAAGAAACATAATTAGAAAATGCCTAGAATGCAAGTCTAAAATTTTTTTAGGCAATTGACAATCAATCAGATTACTGTTTGATTAAAAATAGGAAGTGTGAATATTAGATATAGAAAAAATAACACACAAAAATTGTATTTTTGCAAAGCATATGTCCTGCAAAAATAGTTTTTAGTAGTCCAAAAATTTCAAAAATTACGCTGCAATTTCTTGAAATTCTGTTTCTTATTTTCAGAGTAGGGGCACAAAATAGCAAGTCTTCTCCTGCAAAGCTTGAGTGCTAAATCTGATTCCTTAACGTCCCTGAACAAGACACCAAACTTGTTAGAAAACAATTACATCGTTCTCTCCCCGGCAATGGCGCCAAAATTTGATTGCAAATGAAAGCAGTGGGGTTACTGTCTAGCTTTGGGCTAACGGGTATTGTCCACGAGGAGGAATGTGGTAGAAGCTTTTCGGTATTTTTTCTTAAAAAGCAAAGAATGATGTCGATGTTTTTTTTTAGTTGAAAAGAGAATGGAGAGAAGGCAAGTGAAATAAAGAAAAATTTAAAACTTGAAAAGGCTTTGGAGAAGATGATCTTTTAGAAAGTAATTTGAGAGTGTTTTGGCTGCGATTTAAATTATGAAAAGGATCCGGGCTCACTAATTTTCTACTCAACTACTTACTTATCTCATGAATATTTTGGTGCATCACTTTTATCATAGGTAAAAATCTTTTGTTTCTTTAATGTTCAAGTAAAACAAGTAAGATGGTTTTGATTAAATTTTAAGGCCTTTCTTAACACATCATAAAAATAGAATTTTAAATCATCAAGCATGAAGAAGCAAGTATGGAATAAAAATAATTAAAAATATTTATGCTTTGAAAGTCCAAGTTTAAAAGAAACATCCTCATGTGCTTTCAAGAACAAAGTTTAACTTAACCATTATTATGATTCAAGAGAGCTGATTTCATAAAAATCAATCAAGAGAAAGGAGGTAGAAGAGATTGATTAGTGAGCCTAGAAGATGATTTACTTACTCATGATAAAAAGAAAACAAATAAGAGAATGAAAATAAAATATAGACATACCGAATTGATTCGAGTTGAATAAGTAAGTTGAATCTCCCTTGATTGTCACTTCAAGGATGAATTACACACTCATTTCAACTCTGCTCACTTTGCTGGTCTAAACTGAAAAGTAAAGATGAGATACAGGTTCTCAGAACTATCTAATAATACTCCTTAGACCCTAAAAATGAACAAGAATTCTAATCCTAGCCTTCGCTCCTCTCTTCTCTGTAGAATGCAGTATTTATAGGGAAAAATCAAACGGGGGAGGGCGTACGAAGATATGGGGAGCAAATGCTCCCCCAACTAAACTAACCAAGAAGCGAAAACGCGGTTCCGCGGCCATGGTGTGGCCAGGTGGCCACACTTGGTTGGTGATATTCCCTAGTTTACTGATATGCCTTTCTCTTGCTGGTTTTCCCGTTTCAGCTTCTGGATTTGACGAAACAGCCTTTGTTCTTTGGCTTTAACCAATTGAATTGGGAAGAATCATTTTAACCAATTTTCAACCTCTCTGATTTGTCATGATCTACCCTGATTTTCTGATATTGAATTAATTTTGAGTTAAAATCAGAATTTGATGGGCTTTTGGGCTCATTCTCTTCCCTTTCCTTTAGCAATGGTTCTGCATTTTATAAAGAAAAATAAGATTTATTAATAGGATTTATTAGATAATAAACATGATAATGTGACAATATATATGCAATATATGTGACCGATCACAAGACAAATGCTCAATGGAAAAGATAAGAAAAATATTTAATCTAGTACAAATAATTGTGCCACTTCTTGATGCCATTCAACGAGTACCATCATATGAAAAATTCTTAAAAGACATGTGCACAAAGAAGAGAAAAACAGACGTTCCCAAAAATGTCTTCCTTCCTACAAACATCAGCGAGTTGCTATCCAGACCCATTCCTGTGAAGTATAAAGATGCCCCATTTCATGTATAATAGGATAGACCACCATCAATCAGACACTACCTGATTTGGGAGCAAGTATCAACTTGCTCCCTTTTCCGTGTATCAACAACTCGGGTTAGGCGACCACTGTCCAACATGGGTTACGATACAATTAGCTAATTGTTCTGTGAAAGTTTCCAAGAGGAAATCACTGATGTCCTTATACGGGTCGGGGAGTTCATCTACCCCGTGAATTTCATTATTTTGGAAATACAACCCGTGCTAAATCCGAAAGCTTAGACCCTGGTCATTTTAGGATGACCTTTCCTACCACCAACAAATGCTACCATAAATTGTAGGAACAGGTCAATGCGCTTAACTTTTGGAGACATGACTAAGGAGGTAAATATTTTCCACCTGCGAAAATAACCTTAAGATTTAGATGACCAAACATTCGAAGTAAACTTGATTGAGGGGTTCACTAGTGAACATGAGGAAGAGCCAGAATACGAGTCTGAACACGAGTTCGATTTGGAGTCAGATGACTTCCAATCTTGACCAAATAGTTGACTCCGCGGTAGAATGGGCAATGAACGTAACCTCGATCGGCCCTTTTCAAAAAGAATAACCCTCAACTGAGTAAATCCCCTCCTCCAAACTGAAAGCTCTTCCGTGTCACCTTAAGTACATGTACTTAGGTGAGAAGGAAGCTTTCTCGGTTATCATCGCTTCTCATTTAACGGAAAAACAAGAATAGGTTCATCTTACTGTGTTGAGAAAATAGGAAGGCCATTGATTGGATCATGGCTAACATTAAGGGGATCAGCCCATCAATTATGTAACACCGCATTCATCTGATAGATGAGGCAAAACCCAAATGAGATCCACAGCGTAGACTCAATTCCATCATGCAAGAGGTTGTCCGTTTAGAAATCCTTAAACTCCTGGGCTCAAATGTTAGAAAACAAATCAGAGAAAGAAAACTGAGTTTGTCCGTTTAGAAATCCTCAAATGTTAGAAAGATTGGCTGGACACGAGTACTATTGTTTCCTATATGAACATTCAGGATACAACTAAATTCCCATCGCTCCTGAAGACTAAGTGAAAATGACTTTCACCTGTCCCTTTGGAACGTTTGCATACCATAGGATACCATTTGGATTATGCAACGCTCCTGCAATGTTTCAACGTTGCATGCTTAGCTATTCTCGGACATGGTGAAATAATTTTGGAGATATTTATGGATGACTTTTCAATCTATGGAGATTCCTTTGACCAATGCCTGTATCCTCTCAAATTGGTTCTAAAACGATGCATGGAAAAAAATTTGACACTTAACTGGAAAGTGTCATTTCATGGTCAAATACGAAAGCATCCTTGGGCATGAAGTTTCAAGAAGAGGAATTGAGGTTGATAAATCCAAGGTGGAAGTGACAGTTAAACTCCCTAAGCCAAAATGCATAAAAGACATCAGATCTTTCTAGGACACGCTAGTTTCTATAGAAGATTCATAAAAGATTTTAGCAAGACTGCTAGACCCTTCACTAATCTATTTGCTAAGGATGTTCCCTTCCATTTTGATGATGGATGTTTAAAAGCTTAGGAGAAGTTAAAATAAGAACTTATCTTTGCCCCGATCATTTCGGCACCTGATTGGACTAAACCATTTGAACTCATGTGTGATGCCTCCGATTATGGCATTGGCACTGTCGTAGAATAACACATAGATAATAGGAAACATGTGATTTATTATGTGAGTAGGACGCTCAATGATGCTCAACTCAATTAATCAACAACCGAAAATAAATTTTTGACAGTTGTGTTTGTGAGAAAATTCTTGCAATACCTACTCGGGTCCAAAACAACAATGTTCACTGTCATTCCACCTACAATATTTGATACAAAAGAAGGACGCTAAAGCTAGACTCATTTGTTAGATCCTTCTTTTGCAAGAGTTTGACTTAAAAATTTAGGATAAAAAGGGCACTGAAAATGTGGTGGTAGATCATTTGTCGAGAATCCCAAATGCACCGGTGGAAACAATACCAACAAATGAAAAATTTCCTGATGAGCACATCCTAGTGATGTATAAAGAGCCCTGATATGCTGACGTTATGAAGTATCTTGCAACCGGACAAACACCTTCTAGTTGGTCAAGACAGGACAAACATCGCTTTTTCACGCAGATACGATTTTTCATCTGGGACGAATTGTATCTATTCAAATATTGTCCTGATCAAATTATTTGAAGGTGTCTTCCTGAGGATGAGCACCATAGTGTCTTGACATTTATCATAAGTTTGCATGCAGTAGACACTTTGGTCCCCGCAAGACTGCTGAGAAAGTTCTGCAGAGTGGGTTCTATTGGCCCACTTTATTCAAGGACTCTTTTAAATTTTGCATACTCTATACAAAATATAAAATGGGGCCGTGATTGGTAGTGAAAAGTGCATTTTTATCATTATATTTACCATCACATTTTCATATTTATATCTATAATTCTGCACATTTATTAATATTTAGTGATTTATTGTGTGCAGGCCTCGAAATATTAAAAGAAAGAATTAAAGCCTAAAAAGAGCCCAAAAGCCCACATTTAAAGCCCAAGTGTAAAAGTACAAATATCAATTGTCAAAATTGCAAATACACAAGGGCCAAAGTTGCAAATATCAAAGAAGAGGGAAGGATAGACTTCTATTCAACCCTAAACACTTGCAGATGAGGATAAAAGCCAAAGAAGGAGAATTTAAGACCACAAATTCGTGGATAAAAGATTTGGGATCTAGGTAACTTGATTCCAAGTTATATCCAAATCCAAAGATGAAGAGCTTAGATACAATTTCCAGAAGGATAAACCCAGATGGACGGACCAGAGGATGCTACGAGAGAAAGCACGTGGCATTTGGCTACAAAGGTGCCGCGTTTCCGCGGCAAATTTCCCGTTTCCGCGGCAATCCTGAGGCGGTTGGCGATGCGTTTTCGTTGAGGAGTTGTACTGGGACTCTACTTCCTATATCTCCTATAAATACCCCTGCAGAGCAACAGAGAAGGGGCGTCCAGAGGCAGAGCCAGAGGGCCAAATCTAGGGTTTTAGGTTTTCTTCTTCTAGTTTAGATTTTCTTTTCTCTTTTGTAATTTCTATTTTTCCTTTTTGTAAACTGAGAGTGGAGGAAGCTTTCATGGAGGAAGGAGTTCATGCTTGTACTGAGGTGACATAGGTGTAAGCCAACTTTTCTTCTATTGTTAATGAAATCTGATCGAGGTTTGTTTTTTTTATTCTTGTTTTATTTCTTCATGTTTTATTCTTGTTTTCTCTGTTCTTGTTTTCTGTTATTGTTTCTCTCTAATATTTTGTGAACCATGAGATCTGATTGCTTCGAGACTGCCTAGCCGAAGAAGAGCACTTGATGGCTTATGGAGATGAACGATCCTTCTTTAGATTGTCTTTTCTTTTCATAGTGTAGGTAGCGAAGGTGGACGATCCTATACGCTATACTTGCACGCCTTCCAAGACAAGGTAAGTCGTTGCGAACAGATCAAAGGTAAGCAAGGTAGAAGAGGTTTGTACGTGTTATAGTTTCTTTCTTTTTAGATCTCACACTACCATATTCTCAATTTCTTTTCTTCACTTCCATTGTAAATATCACTTCTTCTTCTCCATCATCTTTCTTTCTAACTTAACATTAAAATAATAAAAACTTTAGAGATAACTTATTGAAAAGCTTCCATCGCTAGTCCCTCCCAGAGGATCACGACCCGCATAGCCACTGCTACCGCGGATTAGAATTGAGAACCTTGCACAACTACTTCTAAATCTAACATCTTTATTTTTGTGTGCAAGTAAAATCTCGATCAACAAATTGGCGCCGTTGCCGGTGAGGGACGGTAAGTTTTTCTCTAAAATAAAAAAAATTATTAACTAATTCTTTATTCTTTTCTGTTTACAGGTTTGGAGAACAGAAAAACAGCAGCAGAAGTGGACATATAGTAACTCTGTGCCTCTGCCCTCGAAGGCAGAGCAGCAGAGCCTGTTACTTTGCCGCGCAAACGCGGCAATAGCCGCGGTTCCGCGGCAGTAGCAGTGAACTACTGATCAATTTTTTTGCAGGTTTCTGAAAATTGTAATATCTGCTTTCTGCTCTGTTAAAATTTGTTCTGTGATAACCTTGCTTACTACTAATTAATTCAACAGTAAAATATTTGTTGTTAATGATAAAAATTGATTAGACGTTTGCATATTAGGCACGTGTCTTTTCAATTACTTTATTTTACTGTTGAAGAGTGCTGGAGCAAGGTACGTACGCATTGCATGTAGATAGGACTCATCTCTTGGTTGATTTTAATGCTTTGAGTGAATCTTATTTACATATCTTGTACACTTGCACAAAAATATCTTAAGGGCATAACCCATTAACAAGATAAGGTGGGGATTTCATCACCCTTCCTTAGCCCAAAAATCATATCCAAGCACTCACTAACCCAAGCCTAACTTAAAAATTAGTAGACGTTGGCCCTAGGGACATCTCGGACTCAATTAGGAGATTATCCTAAGGGGGAACGGTGCTGGAAGTTGACTCTTGCCAAATCAGTATCTAGGAAGGGGATTGAGGGCCGAAAGCCCGAAGATTGGTGGTTATTTAATTAAGGAACGTCTTTGACGGAAAACCTCCCACCACTCTTGCCCTGACCTGGCTGATTAACTTGTGGTCAAAGTCTGCACCCTACCTCCCGTAGACAGTCTAATCAGTTAGGAGTCGTCTAGGTCATAAGTCTACCCTAACTTAGGTTAGAATTTTTTCTTTTTTGTTTGTTTGTTTGTTTTTTTTTTTTTTTTGTTGTGTTGGTGTGATATGGCATATAATAATAATTTTTCCAATTTTAATCCATATTACACACCTAACTATTTTTCGGATATTACCAACCCGGCATATCACAACTTTGACCAACCTAGTGTGCCGGAATGGTCTTATCCGAATAAATATAACCCATACCCCCATCTTATAACCATAATTTCCATAATAGTTTCAACTCTTCACAGAGTTCATGGGGTTTCGTTTCCCCGAGTCCAATTTTCAACCGACTTGTCCTCTGTTTCCACCTTGTCCACAATATTCCCAAGAGTCATACTCTGATCCACCCATTCAGAATAGAATACCATCTATCGGGGAAATGATAAGTATGCATGAGTCCAAGCAAAAATTACCATCAATCGCAGACATGATAATGCGTGAGTCCACCGACTCACAACTTCATCACGATTACACTTCATCTTTTCAAGTCCAATCACAGCATGATGCACCTATCGACTATGAAAGGATGCTTGCAGCCATGACTCAGGCTAGATTAGCCCGTGATCGTGACATAGATCTGATGGTTCAATCCTTACGTTCTCACCGTTCGGCCATTTCTGATATCGCTGACCATTCTCTTAGAGCCGACGAACCAAGTTGCTTTGGACAACAAGATTCTAATTCAGTGCCATCATGTGAACTTGCCGAAACTTCAAATTTTGATAACTTGGCAAGTTTTTCCTTTCCTGAAATAGAACTTGAGCATGAATATGATCATGATCTTCCACTTGATGATTCAATTTTACTTCCTGATTCAATAATGACTCCGGTATCGCCACCTGATTTTACTTTTCCCGAGTCAACATTGGATCCTGTTCCAATTCATCATGAAATTGAGTCACCCATTTTTTATGATCATATTGAACTTGACCAATTGTGCAATTTTGAAAGTCCCATGGATAAATTGGCAAGTTCTCATTTTTATGAAATTGAACCCAATGAGATATGTGATCTAGATTCTCAAATCTGTGATCAAGTTCAAATTCCCGAATCATTATTGACTCCTGTTTTGTTACCCGACTTAGGTAATCTTTTAGAGTTAGTTTTGATTCCCACATCTATCATTCCTGAACTTGAATCACCAACATTGAGTCACATTCCATTGTGGGAAACTGATTGTGGACTTGAGTTTCAGCTTATTGATTTGGACCCACTTCCTGAACCTAGCCCGACTCCTGAACCCTTACTTGATTTAAGTTTCTTTCCTGAGTCGGTATTCGTTCCCAGAATTACGACGTCCAAGTCAATCATTCCATCTTTTCACACTCCATTTTGGGACAATGTGGTTGACACAATTGACTCTGAAATTTATTATGAAATTTGGAAATTTGATGGGGTGGAAATTTTAAAAAATGATCACACATACATTTTCGTGGGTTATACAAGAAAATTTTTTGGTGGGCTCCTCCATGAAGTATTATGTTATCTTGATTGGGTAGCAACGCTTGGCCCAATTAGACCACCACCGAAACCACCACCTAAGGTAACTTCTGCCTTCCCTTGTTCTTTTTCATGCATATATGCATTCATTCATACATTGAGGACAATGCATGAGATAAGTGTGGGGTAGGCTTTACTAACATACTAACATAGTTAGAAACTAACAAAAATTTGCTAATAAAAAAAATCTGAAAAAAAAAACTTATAAAAAGGACAATATTTTGACTTATCTTTGAAAGAAATCTAAGTTAGTCTTAAGAATTAGGAAAATCATGATTAGGATTTCTAAAAACTTGGTCAAAATAAATAAATTGTTGAATTTTTAGGTATAGGAGGAGAAATTGAATAAGTAGTTAGTCTTGATTTTTACCTTAATGAAATTTGCATACCTAATGCATATCTAGGATTCTAAGACAAAGACCTTGTGCCTCATAAATAATTAAAAAAAAATTATCACCAATTGAGCTGGATACATGTGCCTCAAGAAGCATAAGTATTCATGCCTAAAGGTGAGTTCTAAATAAAATAAAGTCCTTAGTTTTGTGGCCTAGTTCATTCGAATTTGAGTCCGCGGGGGTGTTTTCTCACCTGGTGCCCTAAAGCCGACCGGTTTGGGAGCCACCGACTTTAAGTTCGCTACATGGGTGGATTAGAAAGCCTAAGAAAACTGAGAAATACTATACATGTATTAACACATCAATTAGTCAAATAGTTAGGTATGAGGGCCTCAAGAAGCCTTGATACTTACACGAAAGAAAATTAGATGAGTTATACATATAAAAAAAAAGAAGAAAAAAATAAAGAGGCATGAAAGTCCAAGTTAAGGAATTCCTAGTAAAAATTCATAAGGATGCATATGATTTTTGGTAACGAAAAAGACTATACACAAAATTCAATTTTGATCCTTACTTAAAATGAAAACAATTTACTTTATCAAGACTAAGTTTAAGAATGAATAAAAATGATGATCCTAAAAACTTATAGATTACTTAGTCTTTCAAAAGTATTTCAAATATTTCCTTTTTATGGATTTTGTGGGTGCAATCCGCTGAAAACCCTCACGAGACAACACTCGTCCTCTAGGGTAACCTAGGGGTTTAACGGCTTGTTGCACATGCTAAGTGCAACCGTGATTCCTACGAAAGTGAGTTAGGTTAGATTAATTTTTCTTTTTCTTTGATTTTTACTCGAGGACGAGCAAAAAGATAAGTGTGGGGGTGTGATTGGTAGTGAAAAGTGCATTTTTATCATTATATTTACCATCACATTTTCATATTTATATCTATAATTCTGCACATTTATTAATATTTAGTGATTTATTGTGTGCAGGCCTCGAAATATTAAAAAGAAAGAATTAAAGCCTAAAAAGAGCCCAAAAGCCCACATTTAAAGCCCAAGTGCAAAAGTGCAAATATCAATTGTCAAAATTGCAAATACACAAGGGCCAAAGTTGCAAATATCAAAGAAGAGGGAAGGATAGACTTCTATTCAACCTAAACACTTGTAGATGAGGATAAAAGCCAAAGAAGGAGAATTTAAGACCACAAATTCGTGGATAAAAGATTTGGGATCTAGGTAACTTGATTCCCAAGTTATATCCAAATCCAAAGATGAAGAGCTTAGATACAATTTCCAGAAGGATAAACTCAGATGACGGACGGAGAGGATGCCACGAGAGAAAGCACGTGGCATTTGGCTACAAAAGTGCCGCGTTCCCGCGGCAAATTTCCCGTTTCCGCGGCAATCCTGAGGCAATTGGCGATGCGTTTTCGTTGAGGAGTTGTACTGGGACTCTACTTCCTATATCTCCTATAAATACCCCTGCAGAGCAACAGAGAAGGGGCGTCCAGAGGCAGAGCCAGAGGGCCAAATCTAGGGTTTTAGGTTTTCTTCTTCTAGTTTAGATTTTCTTTTCTCTTTTGTAATTTCTATTTTTCCTTTTTGTAAACTGAGAGTGGAGGAAGCTTTCATGGAGGAAGGAGTTCATGCTTGTACTGAGGTGACATAGGTGTAAGCCAACTTTTCTTCTATTGTTAATGAAATCTGCTCGAGTTTGTTTTTTTTAGTCTTGTTTTATTTCTTAATGTTTATTCTTGTTTTCTCTGTTCTTGTTTTCTGTTATTGTTTCTCTCTAATATTTTGTGAACCTGAGATCTGATTGCTTCGAGACTGCCTAGCCGAAGAAGAGCACTTGATGGCTTATGGAGATGAACGATCCTTCTTTAGATTGTCTTTTCTTTCATAGTGTAGGTAGCGAAGGTGGACGATCCTATACGCCATACTTGCACGCCTTCCAAGACAAGGTAAGTCATTGCGAACAGATCAAAGGTAAGCAAGGTAGAAGAGGTTTGTACGTGTTTCTTTCTTTTTAGATCTCACACTACCATATTCTCAATTTCTTTTCTTCACTTCCATTGTAAATATCACTTCTTCTTCTCCATCATCTTTCTTTCTAACTTACATTAAAATAATAAAAACTTTAGAGATAACTTATTGACAAAGCTTCCATCGCTAGTCCCTCCCAGAGGATCACGACCCGCATAGCCACTGCTACCGCGGATTAGAATGAGAACCTTGCACAACTACTTCTAAATCTAACATCTTTATTTTTGTGTGCAGGTAAAATCTCGATCAGGCCGGATAACATGGAAGGACATGATGCCCCTTAACCCAATTTTAGAAGGAAAAATTTTTGATATGTGGGGCATCGATTTTATGGGTCCCTTTCTTAGTCGTTTGGTAACCAATACACTTTGGTTATTACAGACTATGAATCTAAGTGGTTGAAGCAGTGCCAATGAGAACGAATGACAATCGAGTTGTCACCAAAATTTTGAGAGAAAACATCATTTTACGCTTCGGAGCCCCCCGTGCGATAATAAGCAATAATGGGACTAACTTCCGCAATCGGGCTTTTGAAGCCTTAATATGAAAGTACTCTATTTCTCACAAATTATCTACGACATACCATCCTCAGACGAACGGGCAAGTAGAAGTGACAATAGACAAATCAAACTCATTCTGGAGAAAAACCGTAGGGCAGAATAGGAAGAATTGGTCTGTCAAGCTTATTGATGCACTCTGGACTTATCAGACTGCCTTCAAAACTGTTTTAAGGATGTCTCCATACTGAGTTATATTTGAAAAAACCCTGCCATATGCCAGTAGAACTAGAGCATCGTGCTTTATGGGCTATTAAGTAAGTAAATTTTGACTTGAACAAAGCCAGTGACCTACGAAAACTGCAGATTTTTGAGCTAGAAGAAATAAGAAATGAAGTCTATGACAATGCTCGAATTTCCAAAAGAAGAACCAAACTTTTCCATGATCAATTCATACATAGGAAAAATTTTACCCTGGACAAAAGTTTCTGCTATACAACTTTAGGCTTCACCTCTTTGCCAGAAAATTGAAGACGTGTTGGTCAGGACCCTTTCTAGTACAAGCTCTCTTTTCATATGGTGTAGTGGAAATTTCAGATCTGAAGAACGATAATGTATCTAAAGTCAATGGACAGAGATTGAAACCGTTCTTCACCACTGAGCCCGAGCCATACGGAACTTTTGAACTGGGTCCCTATGACCTAGTATACACGTGACCAGGCCTTTCTCTGATGTTCCCCTGCCATTCGTTGTAAAAAAAAATTTAGGGAATGCCTTTTTGTAAGGGCATCTTTTTTCTTTCCTTTTCCCTATAAATAAAAATAAAAATATTGTTAGACTTAATTGTAAAATAACCCTAGGATTTTCTCTTGTATAAATACTCATCTTTTTCTTTAAAATATACAAAAACAAAAACAATTTTTGCCTATACCTAGGGATAAAAAGAGAAATTCACCCTCTCCCCCTCTCTATAAATAGCCTCTTGCCCTCTCTCCCATGCTTCAACCCTAAATCTAAAGACTGATCTGGAGTGAGAGAGAGAGAGTGCCGCTTCCTCAAAAAACTGACCTCTTGTCTCCAAAAATCTGTCGCAGAAACCCACTAAAAGTTGCGGATCCGCAACCATCTTGCCATCTCCTGAGTGCCGCCAAATTTTCTGGCGATCGATTTTTTGGGTAGATCTTAGATCTACAGTCGCTTCTTTGCTGTGCCTGCTTGGAATGCCCAGTCTATACTTCATTCCCCCATGAATTCCGGGGGAGGTTTGCATCCTCTAATCCTCTCTTTCACAAATTACAATTTTCAGATCCATGGTCCCATCTATTTTCGCTGAAAAAGACTTCTCTAGGATCTTAACTGATGTAAATGGATATGACCATGTCTTTGTGGATAGAATTAGAGAGAGAAATTGGTATGCTCTTATATATAACAACTCTAAATTTGAAGCATACTATTGTCCTGATCTTGTCAAGAGGTTCTATTCATATATTGACACCACCACCATAGATCTTGACAACCATCAATTCACTATGCACTTTGAGATTGGGGACATCACTTTTACTATTGACATGATTGAAGACTACACAGAGCTCCTTAGTTCACCACATCATAGCGAGCCTCTACCCTTATTGAATACATGTCCATTATGGGTGCCCGTTATACGGAGCAAGACCGTGGGCTTAAAGGCTAGCACTACCTTCCGCAATGTCCATTGCGTTGGACGATGGGTCCAACGCAACATTTTAGGCCTTGACCGCACCACATCATTTAAAAGGCATGTGTTGCAAATATTTCACAGTTTGATGACTAGGCAGCACACGGTCTGCCTAAACATGGTCATACTCTACAGCTTGGTCACCAACTCCAGCACACTGAGGGTGTAAAATACTCGCATCTTGTTTTGGTCACCCACCTGTGTAGAAATTTTTACCAGACGAGGTCTTCTTTGCTTATGATCGAGTCTTTATAGCCCCAGAATGTATAACAAGTGCGTAAAATAATTGCTTACACGCTCTTTGGACACCTAGTGTCCAACCTGAGGACATCTCAGCTGAGTCCTCTTCTGAGGAACTGTTAGGGAGGATGATGAGCCTGAGTTTTGGTGACAGCCACCACCCTCCGATTCGAGAGCCTTCATGTCTTTCATTTGGAAAGGCATGAATAAAATTTTAAGGGATAAATTAGGCTGAGAAAACAAATGGAGGAGCAGACAACATGACTTAATTGTATAGAGGAGGGCTTGAGAAGATCATGGTCGGCCGGCTCAAGCACTTGCTGGTGTCCGAGCCGTAGGAGAGGGTGACATCCTTTTCACTTACCTTATTTCATGCATTCATTTCATATTGCATACATTGAGGACAATGCATGAGATATATATGGGGTGAGGGTACTACATAGATTTTTTTTTTTTTTCTTTTTAGATTTAGATTTTTCTTTCTTTTAGGAAATTTTTTTCCTTATATAAAAAAGAAAAATATAAAAAATATATTTTGATCAATTTTTAAAGAAAATTAACTTGATCTTAGAAATTAGGGAAAACTCTAAACTAGGATTTCATAATTTAAGTAACAATAAGAAGAATTGTTGGATTTTTAGGTTAAGAAAGAAAGTAAAAAGATAATTGGATTTTGAATTTTTTCTAAGTGTTATATACATTTACATGTTGAGAGATTAAAATAAAGACCTAAATACCTTTCTTTAAAAATATATATACAATAAAAAATAATAAAAAATAAATATATGTAAATAAATAAACACTTTATCACCAATTATGCTGGTTAATTGTGGCTTAGGAAGCATGATCAGTCACGCCTAAGTTGGTTAAGCTCTTAATTTCGTGATCTTGTTTACTCGAGTCCTTGAACCCGAGGGATGTATCCTCATCTGATTCCTTAAGATCATCTAGTCTGAGAGTTATCAGTTTAAGCTCGCTACATGGGTAAATTAGAAAGCCTGATGAAGCTAGAGAAAATAATAAATGTACATATATGTCTATAGTAATAATAAGAAAAAAATAATAAAAAATATATATAAAAGTATCATAGTCTAAGTGCAATTCCTCATACATATAAGTGTATATATTCTAAGCTTGATTAAAAATTCAATAATCAGTCTACTTTTGAAACTTAATCTTAATTGAAGACAAAACTTCGAGTAGAGACTTATATTAAGAAGAACAATTTAGGTTAACTTAAAACCCTAAAGATCACTTAATTTTTGCATAAATGGATCATATAAAAATCTTTCTTCTCTTTCAAAATAAAGTTTTCAAAAACCACAAACATTTTTTTTTTTATGGATTTTGTGGGTGTAATCTGCTGAAAACCCTCAGGCGACAACACTCCTCCTCTAGGGGTAACATAGAGGTTTAATGGCATGTGCACATGCTCAGTGCAATCACGTCACCTGCGAAAGTGGTATAATAACTCTAATTTAGGATTTTCTTTTTTGCTTATTTTGCTCGAGGACGAGCAAAAGCTAGGTATTGGGGTGCTAGGTATAGGGGTGTGATTAGTATTCATTTTTGTATTATTTTATCACATTTCTTATGCACTTGTCAATAAAATTACTGTTTTTATTGGCTTTTTCTTTGAATTTTCAGGTCCACCCTCTAATGGAGAAGAAGGCCTAAATCCTAGTTAAAAAGAGGATTATTTGAAGCCAAATCCAAGAAGCTCAAACCTGTAATGGACCAGAGAATATTCTCAGGGTATTAGAAGCTTCTATAGGACACCTGGACAGAGCCAGGCTGTCAGAGCTGTCACTAGCATAACAGCCAAGATTCTGCCATAAAAACGCTCTGGCCGCGAATCCGCGACAATCTTGTGGTCGTTGATGCAGCATTTCATCCTACGGCTGCGATGGAGAGGGACTAGGGTTCTGGTGCCTATATAAAGACCCCCAAGGCCTAAATAGCTAGAAAATAGGGAGAGAAAAGCTTAGGATTTTTTTAGCATTTCTTTAGAGTTCTCTTGTATTTTATTTTCTTTTTAGTTCCATAAAATAGAGAGAGAGAGAGAGAGAGAGAAGAGAGAGAGAGAGAGAGAGAGAGAGTTCTGTATTTGAAGGTGACAATCAATGCAAAGCTACATTTTCTTCCTCTTCTAGTTTCTTGTTTTCAAGGTTTTTACTTTCTTGCAATTAGTGTAACCATGCTTTACATTTCATGGCTAGCTAACTCTCTAATATGACTAACCTCTAACACTACGAAATACTAACTCATGGATGAAACAACTCATGTGATTCATTGAATGCATCTAATTTCTAATCTTGCACTCTATAAGTATTCTTGATTCCAGATGAAGATGAAGTGATATTTTATTGAGTTGTGTGATTCTCTCCATATAACTCATGTGTGCCTCTTAGTGCTGCCACTTTGGCAAGTGCCTTGATGGAACATGATGATGGGTTTTACCGTGGAATGCTAACAATTTAATGCGTAAGCTTCTTATTTCATGTGATTGAAAAAATGAGAGTGATAAGAATTACAATGTAGCTCTAGGCTAACGGGTCGTGTCCACGAGGAGGAATGCGATAGAAGCTTTCGGTGTTTTGTTTACGTAACAAAGAATGAAGTTTGGTGTTTTCTTTTAAGTTGAAAAAGAGAATGGAGAGAAGGGAGATGATTAAAAGAAAAATTGCAAATTAGAGAAGGCTTTGGAAAAGGTGATTTTTTATAAAGCTTGAAGAGTGATTTGTTGTTTTTTAATATACGAAGAAGATCTGGGCTCACTATCTCACTACTCAACGATGTGTTCTTCTCTTGAAATCCTTGGTGCCTCAACTTGATCATAGCAAAAACATAAGATTGAGTTAGAAAGTTTTAAGTAAAGCACAATAAGTTAGTTAGAAAAGTTAACTCTTTTTCTTAAGAAATAATCTTGATTGAATGTTAAATAATCAAGTAGTTCAAGTATGAGATAAAAACAAGTTCAAGAAATATTTTTTAAAGAAGTAGAAGTTAAAAATTCAAACCCATCCTCATGTGCTTCAAGAACACTTTCAACAAGAAAGACTTAGTTTAGGCATGCAAATGATTCATTGGGTCTTTTCATCAAAAACCATTCAAAAAGAAGAGGGAATAGGAGAGAGGAACAATAGTGAGCCAAAAAATGAAATTAACTACTCATGGAAGATGAAAAACAATCCAAGTAAATAAAGAAAGACATACCATGAAATGGAGGGAAGAAAAGAAAGCTTGAGCCTTTTATTGATGTCACTTCAATCTTCAGAATACAATCACTCATTCCTCTCTCTCACTGGTATTTGAACTGAACTA
>JAVJIF010020158.1:0-62808 GCA_038442645.1 Agave tequilana | reverse complement strand
TCAGCCAGCACTGCAGCACCAAGGCGCGTGGTCGACACCCGCGTCTCAGCCAGCACTGCAGCACCAAGGCGCGTGGGTCGAAACCCGCGTCTCAGCCAGCACTGCAGCACCAAGGCGCGTGGGTCGAAACCCGTGTCTCAGTTGTAACCGCCCTGGTTATGGGGTCAATCACGGCCCACATAATGGGAAAGTTAACCCCCATTATGGAGTGTTTTTAGGGAGCACGTTCGCCCCTGAAACCTCTATAAAATAGCCCCATTGCTATGGAGAAGGGGTCGGTCAATTAGATCAGAGAATCCGAAGGAGAAGAACTTCAATTGAGAGCTTCCACAGAGAAGGAAAGAGAGTCTACTCTCAGCTAACTTGCTGCGTATAAGTTAATCTTTGCCTACAATCTCTTTGAGATTTTGGTCGACAGAGCTGTGTTACTCCGTCTACCATCCGAAGAGAAGATCCCCAGAAGTTCTCGCCATTTACCCGGTCAACGAAAAATAAGATTCACTTTCCACCGCCACCTGAAGAACCCAGCATTAAAAAAGGGAGAATTCAAGATTCAATATCCTCCCTCCCTTGTAACCGAGGTGTAAGTCCGTTGTAATTTTTCAATTGATTCAAGGAAACTTTACGCGAATTTTTATCCCGTCAAACAAGAGATGGCGACTCCGCTGGGGACTACTTTCGTTACTGACGAACAAGTTGTGGCGCAAGGTGACGTCCTCTACAAGGGGAAAATGGTCGAATCACTCGTCGTAGAATTCGACCAGGCAAAGTATGAAGAGTTCCTCTCTTCCAGCTCTAAGAGCCCAAAGGCCCGCGCCTACCGCAGGGTCTCTACGGGGACTTGCCCCGAAATTCGCTCTGAGCCTCTCTCAGAGGCAGCTGCTGTGAGGGATGTTGTGGCCAATCACGCCATGCGTGACACCCGCGCCAACGTCTCTCAGGAGACCCGCGTGATCAAGTTCTCTGGTGTCCAGCCAATCGATCCTCTTCCTCAGCACCAGGCCATCGTTGGTTTCTCTCAACCCCCACGACGTAACCGGAACGCTGAGCGCCGACAGAGGAGGCGTGTGCGTCAACTGTAAGTTGGAACAACTGATCGTCCAACTGAGGCAGGACGCAAGGTTCAAACCGGTGTCTCTGCCGCACCACATCCGGCAGGTGAAATCCGCGTTTGGGCAGCCCAAACGTGAGGTTCATCAAGTTGGCTCCTCTGAAGCCCCACTCCCCAGACGCCAAGGCGAAACTCGCACGCCTTGTCGGGTACAAGAAGCACACGCCTTTAGGCGTGGGGCCCAGTAGCCTTGCATCTCTCAAGCGTCTCTGCCCCGACGTAATAATCAGCAACGCGATAGTCGCGTCTCTTCTCAGCAGAGACGCCAGACGCGCGTCCTAAAGCCACGACGCGAGAACCGCGTCTCTGAACCCCGCGTCCTAGCCGTACAGAGCAAGGATGCCTCCTGCCCTCGACATTACGAGGCTAATCTCTTTGATCCTCCTCCCACAGATCTGAGAGATTATTTGACGAAGATAAGAAGTGCTAATCGAATCACTTCGTCATGTTGCTGCGAACGGCTTATCACGATGCTCTCTGAGTGTCGTTGCAGTTCAGGTGCAAACCAGCAGTCTCTATTTAGACAGCTGACCCTGATTCCCCGATCAGCTAAAAGGAGTCGTTCCCACAGGAGGAGGGTCTTCTCTGATACTGAATATCCCGAGCTCACTGCAAACATGGCGAGCAGGAGCAGAGGAAAATAACCTGCAATCAGTTTCGATGATGAGTCTGACACAGAATTGGAAGGAGTGTACCGACACACTCGCACCGGACCGGGGCAATTCCCCGATTGACTACAATGCTCTAGCCCGGGGCATTGAGGTGAATGACTCGCATTCTGCTATTGCAGAGTCACAGGCTTCAAACTCTTCTATAGAGAAAGAGGCCTTTATATACATGACTAGCACTCCTGAGGAGACCGCCAGGCGCTTGGAGCAGCAAGCCCAGGTCCAGAAGGAACAATTCGAGATGATTCGTGCTCAGTAAGAATCTATCGACTCACTTAAGCAGATGCTCGCACAGTTGCTTGAAGATAAGAGGAAGTCAACCAACAAAGCCTCCTCTAAGAAGTCTAAAGGCAAACGAAAAGAGGGAGAAAGCTCATCTTCTGTACACGTAGAGGAGAAGAGCAACTTACTTCTGGTTCGTCTAAATCCTCGTCGTAGGAAAAGGACGACCGAGATCAGGGAAAGGTTCATTCTAAAAGAATGAATCAATTGGAGTAACGTCTTGAGGCCCTTACCAACCGGAAAGGCCTCCAAGAAGCAGGAGTGGTCCGGCCATATCCGACCGAGTGGGACCTGGTTCCATACCCGCCCAAGTTCAAGGCTCCAACCCTCTAAGCATTTGATGGGAAAGGTTCACCGAACCAACATATCTACTACTTTAAGTCTCAAATAGGGAATGTGGTAGATAACGATGCCATCCTGGCACGCTTGTTCATCGGCACCTTAAAAGGGCTCGCCTTTGAATGGTTCATGAAGCTCCCGGAAGGCTCCATTAAGAATTGGGGCGATTTGGAGAAGCTCTTCCTAACGCGCTTCTTTGAAGATGACTCGGAGGTCAACATGCCTACCCTTTTAGCCACCAAGCAGCGAAAGGGAGAGTCCGTTAAGTCTTTCGTAGAAAGATTTCGGAACGTGGCACTCCGATGTCTGAGCGGTATGACCCAGGTCACCCTGGTGGAAACATGCCGCCACAATCTACAAACCTCACTCCTCGCCCAAATAGGAGTCGCCGAAAGCCGCACCTGGAAGCAGCTGATCCAACAAGGTGAACAGGCTGAAGAAATTGTCGCCCGGGTCAGGGCAGAGGAAAACAAACCTCGACCTGAGAGGTCAACAAGGCGTGCGCCAGACACACCCCTCCAAGCGAAAAGGAAGGATAATTTGACGACAGGGACCAAATCTCCCGTCAAATCTCAACCGGTCAAGGGAAGTGGCTCTTCAAGCCAACCACGTGCCAACAAGCAGTATTCCTTCAAGGATGAACATGTCGACTCGCTCTTCAAATTACTCAACAAGAGCAACCGACTGAAGCTTCCTGAAGCTAGGCGCCCTGAAGAAGTCGGTAAAACCGATAATCCCAACTACTGCATGTATCACAGGATGTTGGGACACCCCACCAAGAGCTGTTATGTCTTCAAGGACATCCTTCAGGCTCTGATTGACGCGGAGGTATTAAAACTCCGTCTAGAGAAGAAGAAGGTGGCGGCCAATATGACGTCATTCCTCCAGTTTGGAAGGCAACCTCCAACACCCTCTGGAGTAGTCCCTGTCCCAAGAGGAGAGCTGAGAATGGTCAACACAGACCCTCACCAACAGTAAGAGAAGGGCCTGGTACCCGTTTCCACACCTCGGGGAGAAGTCATGTGGGTTCATCCCGACCTTGTGGATGGCCAGCAATGGACCACTGTAACTAGCAGGAAGTCCAAAGGCAAAGCAAAGGCTACATTCTGTAATGTGGTATGTGCCTCTTCTCGGGAAGCGGAGACTGATGTTCCCTCACTGACCGATTCAGAAGAGAAGACGATAGTCCTGGCAACAGAACCCAGTCAACTGGTGGCGGAAACCCATTCAGGGCAGTCATATTTGAAAAAGTATGACGAAATGGCAGTAACTCCTCCAAAACCCGCTGCAGAGTCAGCCAAGTCCTCCACAAAGCAGCCCGTGGAGAGACAAAAAGAGCTTCGTTTTTCAAAGTTCTCTCAAAAGACATCGCGGAAGGATCCACGGCACCTTACCGCTTTGATGTCTTGGCTCAACTGGCCAATATCCCGGCCCGAATTACCCTTTATGAGCTCCTCAGGCTATCAAAGTCAACCAGAGAAGCTCTACAAGAGGCCCTCGCTAATGCTGAGGCTTTCATGACTCAGGTGCCAATCGGACCAAAGGAGGAAGATATAGAGGATTGCCTTCATACCTCCCAAAATGTTCCCTGCATCACCTTCACGGCAGATGATATGCAAGTCAAAGGGAAACATGATCGACCCCTTTACTTCGCGGGGTATATTGGATCATCTGAGGTGAACCGCATTCAGGTAGATCCTGGGTCTGCATTGAGCATTATGCCTCGCCGGGTCATGCAACATCTAGGGATTCCTACTCACCGTCTGAGCGCCACCCAGACTACTATTTATGGGTTCAATGCCAATAGTACCCGTCCAATGGGGAAGGTCAAGCTTAAATGCCAGATTGGGGACCTAAGGTCGGAGGTGACATGCTACGTGATAGATGCTGACACCTCCTACAATTTACTGTTGGGACGACCATGGATTCATCGCAATCTATCGTTCCCTCTACTCTCCACCAAGTCATGAAATACATCGACGGGAGTGGAAAGGTGCGAACGTTGATTGCCGAAAGGCATCCGTTCAAGGGAGTGGAGAATTATTTCACAGATTCTCTCCTGTATCAGGACTCTGTGGAAACAGATGAAATCCCGCAACCAGAGGAGCCTGACTCTGGTAATGAAGCCGACACCGAGCCGGAAAAGAAGAGTGCATGTGGGAACTAGATCCACTTGTAACGGGCATTAATAAGCTCGATGTTGATAATACCTCCGATGATGTAGGCGGATGGTATATTAATGAAGGCTTAGATTTGGCGTATTTCTCTGTGTTTGCTTCTGATTCAGTGCCGTCAAACACTCGTACCGAAGTGGATGACGATCTCTGGTCGGCAATGGATGCTTTGACATCATTGCATGTACCGGTGAAATCGTCCTTCGAAATATGTCGAGATGGTGGTAGTGCGTAAGAATCCATATTCATGGTTCCAGCAAGACGGAAAGGCCAAAGATCAATTCTTTTCGGACGAATTGAATCCGAACCGATGACCCGTGAAGAATCAGAAGGCGAGCAGGAATCCCCTCAGTTCGGTCATTATGAGCAAAAGGCACTCAGATTGATGAAAAGCATGGGGTATGATTTAACAAGCAGACCAGGGTTGAACTTTGGCAAAGGAAGGAGAACGCTACTCCGATCTTTTGTGCCGAAAGGGAAAACCCCTGATTATTATCATCGGACTCGCAGGGGATTGGGCTATGTGTCAACTCCGATCCCATCAGCTTCTGAGTCTGAAGAGTCATTATGCCATGATTACTCATCGGGCACGTCATCGTGGGAGTCAGATGTTAGTGTCGGCAACATCTTCAGAGAACTTTCAGTGAATATGGTTTCAACAAGCCACCTGGAAGACGAAGGTAAGGAGGTAATCCAATCCGATACAGATCCTTGGATCCAACACTTAAACAATCTTTGGGATACTCGCTTTGACAACGCGAGCCACCACCACAGAAGATAAGGTTGTCCAGATCAATCTAGGAGATGAGGCTATTCCTAAGCCCATCTTCATAAGCGAAGGCCTATCGCCTTCTGAGAAAAAGGATCTAATATCTCTTGTGCAAGAATATATAGACGTCTTCGCCTGGAGTTATGAGGACATGCCTGGACTTGATCCTCAAGTGGCTATGCACCGCCTCAACATTAATACGGACGTAAAGCCTGTCAAGCAACAACAACGACGGTTCCGTCCAGAAATAATGGAGGCAATTCAATCAGAAGTCAGTAAGCTTATAGACTCTGGCTTCATTAGGGAAGAACAATATCCTGATTGGGTAGCCAACATCGTCCCCGTTACTAAAAAGAACGGAAGGATCCGAATTTGCATTGATTTTCGTGATCTAAATGAGGCCTGTCACAAGGATGAATTCCACTGCCAATCACAGATGTCATGATTGATAACACATGTGGATTCGAGCGAATGTCCTTCATGGATGGATTTTCAAGATATAATCAAATCAAAATGTATCCTGATGACGAAAAACATACCTCTTTTAGGACACCACTGGGGGTATACTGCTACACCGTCATGCCCTTCGGACTGAAGAATGCAGGGGCAACATATCAAAGGGCCATGAATGCCATTTTCCACGAACACATGCGCAAAACGGTGGAATACTATGTTGACGACATCGCAGTAAAAAGCCGCGCTAAAGGCGATCATATAACTGATCTAAAGGTTGTCTTCGACATCATGCGGGCCCATCAATTGAAGATGAACCCCACCAAGTCCTTCCTGGGGGTGGCTAGTGAAAAATTCCTAGGGTTTGTAGTGACCTCTACAGGGATTCATTTGGACCCGGAAAAGGTTCGCGCTATCCAGGAGATGCAACCTCCGAGAAACCTCAAGGAGCTCAGGGGATTGCAAGGACGATTGGCGTACATCCGAAGGTTTATTTCAAATCTCTCCGGAAGATGCCAACCCTTTTTCAAATTAATGAAGAAAGGTGTTTCGTTCATTTGGGACAGCGCTTGCCAGCAAGAATTTGAGGAAATTAAACAGTACCTCACACAATCGCCAGTCCTTGCAGCTCCGGTGTCTGAAAAACCTTTCCTGATATACGTCCGAGCGATGGATCATTCTTTAGGAGCTCTACTAGCTCAGAATGATGATCAAGGATGAGAGCAAGCAATCTACTATTTGAGTAGAACGATGATCGGAGCCGAGCATCGGTACAACCCGATCGAGAAGGAATGTTTGGCATTGGTGTTTGCTATTCAGAAATGCGACACTATTTGGTAGGCCAAACTATAAACGTCATATCAAAAGTCAACCCCTGAGGTTACTTATGACAAAGCCTTCATCGTTAAATGGCCGATTGGCAAAATGGGCCATATTGCTATCCCAATATGAAATGCACTTTTTACCACAAAAGGCCATTAAAGGACAAGCGGTGGCGGATTTTCTGGCTGAGCATCCAGATCCAAGGGCAGCCAAACTTTATGAGGATCTCTCAGATGAGGTCGCTGAAGCATGCCAGACTCAGACATCTTTTGAAGGACAAGTATGGCAACTTTTCTTTGACGGTGCATCGAGAACAAGCCCAAAAGGACATATAGTGGCAGGAGTAGTACTCGTCTCCCCACAAAACTATGTGATTCCGCGAGTTGTCTCGTTAACCGAACCTTGCTCCAACAATGTAGCGGAGTACAATACCCTTTTGATTGGGATGCAGCTCGCCGATGAGATTGGCGTTAAACATCTCGAGGCATATGGTGATTCTAAGCTCATCGTCAGCCAAGTTCACAGGGAGTACGAAGTCAGACATGAAGATCTAGTACCCTATTACAACGCAACTGTCTACATGGCCAAGAGGTTCACCAACTTTTACATTGACCATGTACCACGCAAACAAATGCGCATGCAGATGTACTGGCGTCTCTCGCTGCCTCCTTAGCCCTTCCAGCCGGAGCAGTGGAGAAGATATTTGTCCACAGCCACGACCTGTATTATCCGAGAATTGCTCCTGAGGACTACCCGGAACCAACAGGAGATCGTCAAGACAAAGAAGTTCTCGAGTCGTCAGCCGGTCCAGAGCCTAGAGACTGGCGATTCCCTTATATTGATTATGTCTTGTATGGCATCCTGCTGAGGACACCAAAGAAGCGGCTGCCATTCGAAGGAAAGCCCCCAAATTCTACTATAATGCGATTACGCGAACATTGTGTCGTCGATCGCATGACGGGATCTTGCTCCGTTGCCTTTCACCAAAAGAGGCACAAGAGGTATTGAAAGAAGCCCATGATGGTATGTGTGGAGCCCATCAACCTGGCCCAAAACTTGCATATCGACTCCAAAGATTGGGATATTATTGGCCTAAGATGATCGCCGACGCCATCACTTATGCCAAAAGATGTCACGCCTGCCAGGTGCATGGTGATTTCATCCATCAAGCACCAGGCTACCTTCACTCCACGACTTCTACTTGGCCATTTGAAATGTGGGGGATGAAGGTAGTTGGCCCTATCAGCCCACCATCGTCAAAGGGACATAGTTTATTTTGGCCATAACCGATTATTTCTCTAAATGGGCTGAGGCCATTCCTTTGAAGGAGGTGAAGTCATCCGACGTGATCAAATTCGTCAAACATCATGTCATTTACCGTTTTGGTGTACCTCGGCGAATCGTCCACGACAATGGACCTCAGTTCATCAGCCAGGCTTTCCAGAGATTCTGCGCTAAATTCAGAATCCAGAGTGTATCCTCAACGGCATACTCCCCCGCCGTTAATGGTCTCGCGGAAGCTTTCAACAAGACCATCGGCAAACTTCTCAAGAAATTCGTCTCGAAAAGTCAACGTGATTGGGACGACAGGCTAGGTGAATGCTTATGGGCCTATCGCACAACTGTGCGAACCCCAACTAAAGCTACGCCATTTTCTTTGGTATATGGGTGTGAAGCCGTGCTTCCACTGGAAATCCAAATTCCATCTCTACGCGTGGCCTTGACAGCCGAGATGACAGATGAGGAGAAGCATCGACAGCGACTCCAAGAATTGGAGGCCTTAGATGATAAACGTCTACAGGCCCAACAACAGATCGAACTCTACCAAGCCCGGATTACCAGAGCCTTCAACAAGAAGTCAAAATGCGAACTTTCAAGAAAGGCGATCTTGTCTTAGCCGTCAGAAGACCTATGGTGATGACACATAAGACAAAAGGAAAATTCCAGCCCAAATGGGAAGGACCATTTGTAGTAGAGTCAGTCTACTCAAATGGATCATATCGCCTCATAACCTTAAATGGCGATACACTCATGATGCCGATCAATGGCAGATTCTTGAAGAAGTACTATCCTTAATAGTACTCCTCCTCTGATCAAGTTAAACACCTCTGATCAAAACAAGAAGAGCTTCTTCATTAACATCCGACGCCTCCGACGGCTAAGGATAGAGGAAAATGTTGGCTTCTAAGCTCAACATAAGTCTTCGATAACTTATCATGCTGAGGGGAATAGCATGGCTAGCCCAACTCAAACGGTAGTTGGTAATGGCATATCAAACCCGTTGACAGCTGAGGATTTGCTAAAAATCCTAAGGGACATGTTCCCATTTGATCTAACGCCTCCGACGACTAAGGATAGAGGAAAATGTTGGCTTCTAAGCCCAACATAAGTCTTCGACAACTCACTATGCTGAGGGGAATAGCATAGCTAGCCCAACTCAAACGGTAGTTGGTAAAGGCATATCAAACCCGTTGACAGCTGAGGGTTTGCTAAAAATCCTAAGTGGATGTAGTTCCGCTCTTTCCTCCAAAAATCCCTTACCAATTCTCATCCACAGAATGGTAGGTCTACAAAATATAATCATTGCTACGTCAACACTATACCTCTGGTAATGAAAATTCTCAATACTCCTTGTCGAGTACAAACTTTACTTGTCAACTCTACGTGGAGCAGCAAGACTTCAAATTTGCCAAGTTAACACTATACCTCTGGCTCTTCAAACTTCACTTGTCAATTCTCATCAATGGAATGACAGGTCCTCAAATTGCTCGTATCGCAAACCAATTTTTGTCAAGTTAATACCACACCTCTGACAAATTACTGTTAAGTTAACATAACACTTCTGACAGTAATCAAGTTGCTGCCAAGTTCAATATTAAACCTCTGACAGTCATCTTCCCTCAGACTTCCAGATCGAAGCTGAAATAAACGATGCTAAGTTTAATACTACACCTCTAGCTTCCAAGTCATTGCTAAGTTCAACAATACACTTAAGGCCATGACTTTCCCTCGGACTTCCTTGTTAAAGTTGAGATGACTAATACCAAGTTCAAAATTACACCTCTAGCATTACCCTCACTGTCAAGTTAAACATCACACCTATGACAGTGACACTTTCAGTTTTCCCAAATAAAAGCTGGAATGCTTCTGAGTTAAATTAATATCACACCTCTGACTCACATCCTTGTCAAGTTAATACTACACTTCTGACAAGACTACGTTCAGCCCGTTAAGTTAATATCACACCTCTAACCGTAAAGACTTTCCTAGATCCCCCGTGAATCTAGTCGCACTTGTTATTCTCCTCAACGGAACAACAAGTCTACCTAAAAACATTATTAGGTTAACATTACACCATTAACAGTGTTTTCATTTAACTCCCAAGCTATCTTAATCAAGTTAAGCCTGAACCTCTGATAAAGGTTCATCTTCCCTGGGGGTACAAGTTCTACCTGTCGCTTTCTTTTATAGAGTGGCAGGTCCACAAAAACTATTATATCCCTTGTCAAGTTAATATCACACCTCTGACAACGTTGCTGAGTTCCTGAAATAGGATCTCTCTACAAAATTTAACTCGTTAAGATTATCATCATAGTTTTAACAAGTCAAAGACTCTTCGCTTCTATTCGTCTGACTTAAAAAAAAAAAGAGTTCAAGACAATAGGAGGAAACAAAAGAAAAACGTCACTTTTATTTATATCCAGTCATATGAAAGTGATACAAAATGCTCTCTTATACAATAAGATTGAGTGTTATAATAAAGGAGTACAAAGAAGTCCCTTTCTCTCTCAAAGGTTGCACTCACTCCTTGAAGCTGCTCACAATTTAAGTACAAGATGTTTGGAAGGGCGCCAAAGTAGAATTGAACACTGTGGCGACGATTGGAAGATGGTTGCACCACGATGCATGATGTAAACATCGAAGAAGCCTCTGGTTGACCGAGAACAATGGTGTTTCTTGAGGTCGAAAGGCAGCTGAATCTTCTGATTCCACCTGACCATCCGAAGCAGGGGGGTATGATCCTTCGTTGATGAACATCTCCACCACCAGAAAGTCATCCAATGAGCATGGAATTCTCATCGATGTCACTTCTGGGGTAGGTGAAGGGAGAATCCAAGGCCATACCCACCACTATATCCACTGCCATCCTCACTCTGACCATGCCATGCCAAGAAGCATGACTGGTGCATTGAATCCAAAGAGATCTTGGTGAGGGTCCGATCCCCGTCTCCCGAAGACGGGAGCCATGACTTCTTCTCCTGTGGTCGACCATCGACCAAGTTCGCTGGCCGATATATTCTCCCAAGGGCCCAACGAACATGAAAAAGGATGATCAAGCCTACCTGCAAAAAGCAAGAGTTAGAAGATCTGAAACTTAGTATATTTCAACAAGAAAGACTGAGTGCCAGACGCAGTTATTGCGGAAAGCTTCAGACGCAGGAATGACCCGCGCAGTGAGCCAAACTTCTGCGGCGGCAGAAACAGACATGATTAAAGCTGTGACACACACAGAATTCAAACACAATCTGGTTTTGCATCCGCGTCTAAGGTATGAGGCGCGAAAAGAATCAGACGCGAAAATTGCCGTCTCCCTATTCGACGAACAGGGGTTGCGAAATTCAGGCCTGAAACTTTCGACCTAGGTTGAAATTCTTCTAAGTCGACAGCCTTAGACGCGAGCTCTGTATGTAAAGCTCGCAGTCCAGGTGCAAAAGTCCCTTATATTCGCGTCCAGAAGAATTTTGAGTCAGAGTTTTCTGAATGGCGCAACTCCCAAAAGGTGAGCGCACCAGCCAGACTTCAGAAGAAGGTCAAGAAAATGAATCTCTTTAAGAGATAGCAAAGCTACAACCCAGCGAGGGCTGAAAATTTCATGGCAGACCAGGAAGTCATACCCGCAGCAACCCCCATAAAGGGTTGAACTTTCTGCATCAGGGCGCGGATATAAAAGGTGCTCAAGGAGACGCTTCTTGATCTTGAAATCACTTGACAGTGATAATCTTCTGGAGAGATTAAACAGAAGCATGATAGCTCTGGGTCATCATCATCCATGGAGGCAAGTCCCAGATAAAAGTCCTTGAACAGAAAAGGCAAAATCGTTCAGAGCATTCGCCCTCAAAGGAAAGCAATCTAAGTAATGGACTGCTAAAAGGAGAAGTTGAGCCCTATTTATAGGCAAACCATAAAGCCTGTGATTAGTGGCTTACTAATCAGACCGTCGGGCCCAATAACGGACTGACGCGTGGACTATCGCTTCGGGAAGCATCGAAGACGCGAGTCTCCAACCGCCAGCACCGATTTGGCATTTAAAGGCACTAATGCCTGAACCCAATGAAGGGCTGACGCGTGGACTGCCGCGTCGGGAAACGTCGGATGATACGAGTCCCCAATCGTCAACATCGACTGACATTTAAAAGATCCCATGAAATCTTTATGACAAGCTGCATGTAACGCCTGGCAAGTTGCGCCAAACGCAGGCCCGAGAGCCGCATCCAGGAACTGGCATCCCCTTTGCGAATCCGAAAATGGTGTCCCTTTTCATTCCAGCCAAGAGAACTGCAGCCACGTCTCTCAGAGTGATTCAAAGCTGCGTCCCTTCACAGCAAAAAGGACCCCTTCTGGGGGTCGCGCTTAGAAATCACATAAAAGTGGAAAGCTGCGTCCTGAGACTTGTGTCCTCAACGGAGAAGGCCCATGGCATTCACAAGTATCTTGAAGCTGCGTCTACATGGCGAAACGATAATGGTGTTCCTATCATAAACTCAATATAATTTGAGTTTGCACCAGATCAAGGACCCAGTGTCGCGTCCTCATATCTATGCGTCAGTTTTGAGAAGCATAAGACCGCGTCTTCACGGCATCCTGAATTCTGTACTTGGGCAGAGTTAAGGGCTGGGGCCAGGGAGCCGCACCCAAAGCTGCGTCCTGCGCACCAACTGGAACCGCGTCTCGATTGACAGGTCAGAGTCGCGTCTCTCAGGACCGCGTCTCCCTATAAATCAGAGCCGCGTTCCGCCCAAGAACTCAGTTCTACCTAAATTCATTATTCACCGCCAGTCAAGGATCACAGCCAAAGACTGCCGCTAAGAAATTGGATTCATCTACAGTAGAACAATGGCGATGGAGCAAAATTTCAAAAGACTTTTATTATTTGAGCCAAAAATGATAAAAGTGATACAAACACTCTTGATGAACTGAGTGTTCTTTCCTTAAAAAAAAGGGGGGGAAGGCTAATAATTGTAATACCCATATCTTGCAATACATGAATTAATTGTGAAAAATAATACTTATTAAGTGTATGTGTATTTTGTTTTAAGAAAAATTGTCATTTTTAAAGTTGAGATATTATTTCCATTATTTCTAATTATTTTCTGATCATCGTTAACATCATGATTATTATTTTTATTATCTCTTTTTACCTCATTCTTATTTTCTTTTGTTTTTAGCCCAAATCCAATTCATGCAAAAAAAAAATTAATAAATAAAATAAAATAAAAAAAGAAATTAGAAACCCCCACAGGAGCAACAGGTTTCGAACCTAGGCCAATGCCATATAACATTAATGCTTTAACCATCTTGGCTACTTTAGCTTTTGTTGCAAAAGGGCACCCACCATTTTATTTAAGCTTTATTACTCTTTTAACCCATCTAAATTTTTCCAGCCTGACACCCGATACCCACTAACCCAATTTAATCCCTATATAATCTCTAATCCTAAACCTAATCTCTCTCTTCTCCTCCTTATTTACACAGCCGCCTCCCCTCTCTCCAGATCCAGCGAGCAGCCCCATCTCCCCTCCTTGGCGCGCCCAACCACCCCTGGCCGCAGTCCACGCGGCAGCAGCCACAGGCCAGCGCCGCCTCCTCTTTGATCTCCGCCACCCGCCGAACACCAACCTCCCCGGCTGCCCCCCATCAGAGCACCCGATCCGGCCGTGCGCCACCTCTGCTCCACCGTGACCCCATCCTCACTGTCGGCGAGCGGAACTTCGGACATGCCGCACCCAAGGATGCGGGCCATGTCTACTCCTTCCCTCCCAATCAACCACCAGTCGAAAATCAGCCCACTGCAGATCCACAGCAACATCCAACAACCGAGGCCTTCTCCTCCATCCTCTCAAACCCAGGACTCGACTTCTATAGATCACCTCACCTGCCTCCTTCCTTTGCTGTGCAACCTCCGCAGAACCAGCCCAACCTTCGAGATCCAGCACTTGGCCGAGCTCCCCCATTGCGTGGAACCCTTCTTCTCTCTCTCTCTCAGGTGATCTGATTTGGGCTTCAATCTTTTAATTGGAAGTTATTTGTTTTCTCGTTTGAAGTGTTGATTCTTGGTACTTTAAATTAAATTCTTGAATTGCTACCTTTGATTTATTAAGGGTTTTTAATGGGAATTGTATTTGTAGCAGTCAAATGAAGTGGAAGGGAATGATCAATTTAGAGTTCACTGACGAACATAAGAACGAACAGATCAATATGATGGTCTTTGAGGAATAAGGCATCATAACTTATACTTTTAAGGAATATATAAATATATATATATATATATATATATATATATATATATATATATATATATATATATATATATATATCAAATTTACTGGTTATGAAAGCCATTTCCAGCAATGAACAATGGCTTACTATCAGTTACTCAACATTTTGGGTGCGTGAGCTCTCTCCCTTCCCTGTTATTTTCATGTATAGTGTTTATATCATGAGTGTTATTAATTAATTATGTAAGTGTACTAATTCATATTTGTTTGGTTGTGTGCGGCAAAAATCTTGCTCCGAACCATTTTCGGGCTCTCTGCGGGATGCCGTTGAACGCCATCGGCGAGCGAGCAGGCCGTTCTCCTGATCCACGCCTACCCGTCATCGGAGACCAGCACGGTGACCTTCTCCAGTGCCTTGGCCACCCTCCCGTGCAGTCCGATGGCGAGGAACGACACCTCAGCGACCGTAACGGCGACTCGCCCGGTAACGACCAGATTCCCAATGTGAGTGTCTCTTCCTCCTTCTCTCTTTTATTAAGTAATCACAGCTATTATTTTATATGTGATGTAGTTGTTGAGTAGAATACTTAGATTACAAGTTTATGTGTGGAGATCGCCGAGCATGAAGGTGGACGGTCATCTCCCGTTTATTTTACATGTTGGATGTATAGGAATATGATATGCATGATTCTTGATACATGTTAGAACTCCCATGTTTGTCCTATGTATATCTAGAGTAATGTTGTAGACATATCAGGATGTAGCATGAGAGTAATTGAGATAGATATTGGTGGTAATGACTTAATCTAGTATAATTTAGATACATGTACATGCTATATTGCGGAGTGTTGGGATACTATGATTAATCTTAAAAGAAGTGGATTGTGAAGACTTGGGAGTCAGAGTTGTTTCTTAGAGTGAGAGGACTAGTATTGGATAATGTTATATGTTGGTACACCAATTATTCTATCAGATTTCTTGTTGTGTATTGACACTAGATGATTATGGAACTATTGAAATCATTTCTTGATTGTATTGACTTTGGATTGACCTGGGACTTGTGCTATTTACATTGTATGATGATCAGTAATTAGACCTGACTTTATTAGTTGAGTATTGAGGACATATCAGATATGACTGGATTAGTTGAGTTGTGACTTAAATTGATCTTGAGTTAGAGGTTACCCAGAATCTATATTCCTTTCATTGGAGCCTGACTGATATTGAGATGAGATGGACATTGTTGACATTTGGGGTCTGATAGATGATATGTTGTTGATGTTGAGTATCAAGAGTAGATATTCTAGACCATAAGTTATTTGAGGATGATTCCCTTATTTCGATATGATTCAGTATATGTTGACTTGATGATCTCGAGGACATACTATATACTTTATGATTAGTTATTGACTATTTCAGTTATCAGAGATGACTTATTATGATAGTGATCTACATTTTTGGAGTTTGATAATAGTTATTATTTGATCTCAGTTGTTGAGGGTATAGGATTAGAACATATTGGTGTTGAGGAGAGGACTAATTACAGATTCATTGATATGATAGTCACCGTTTTGGATTGCACTGATATGGACTGATACTTAGTGATTCATGAGAATTGTATTGGGAATATAAGTTGATGGAATAGTTTATGATATCTCTTTAGTATGGATGGATGAGATTATGATCAGCTTTAGTTGAGACTGTTTATTGAGCAGTAGCTAGACTGTTACTGTTATTTTATCCATGTTATTGAAGTTACTGGGAAATGATTGTTTGACCGTAACCACGGTACAGTTCTATTGTTCATCGTATACACGGTTACTGTTACTGTTACTGTTACTGTTACTGTTACTGTTACTGATATTGTCCACCGTGTATATGATTACAGACTTGATTATTACTGTACTGATATTGTTACCGTCCTGTAGCATCCCAGTAATTGAAATGGCATAAGATATTGATTGTTATTGATGGCATTACCTCACTGACTGTACACTAGACACCTTTCACTGGACCTTGACATATGACTGTATCACTGTTACTTGACATCTAATACTCCTGTACCCCCCTGTATCCATGTCCCATGCACTGTTGACCTGTTAATAGCACAGTCAAACCGGCGTCCGGCGGTTTGCCGCCTGGTGTCGGGATTGACGAGGATGTAGCCCACAATCGTGCTAGCGTCCGGCGGATCTTGAAAGGAACTAAGTGCCACGTGGAGCAAAGTGCCACACCATACACATGGTGGGGGCCACCTCTTGAATCCACGGGGGCCACCTCTAGAATCCTGTTTTCCTCAGAGCAAAGTACCACACGGAGCAAAGTGCCACACCATACACATGGTGGGGGCCACCTCTTGAATCTGTGGGGGCCACCTCTTGAATCTGTAGGGCTATCTATTATACGTGACGCCTGGTGTTAGCGTGATATTTCATTCTCAGTGCCTATTAGCATCCACACGCACTTGTATGATGATAACCCCTAGGATGCATGTTATTTGGTTCTCTTTCCCTATTCGAACAATGATACCCGCATATCGGAGTTCGGATGAGTTCTACTGGATGTGCGGGCTCCAGGGTGAACTGTCGGATGTTGTGGGACGCCGGTGGGAAAGTGATAAAGATAACGTAGAACATTACTGATTGTTATTGAATGATTTGAATGAACACATTGTGTCATGCCCTGAATTGTTACCCTGCCTTATGACATACGACTGTATACATGATTGTAACCAGGACCAGACTTATGACCAGACTTGGATGCCAACCTAGTGACATGTGATAGATTACACGCCTTGACATTGATTGCATATTTACAGTTGTGCCATTTGTCTACTACCTGTATTCATATTTTTATCATATGTGTTACTATTCAGTTATTTATTGTGTTATTTAGTCTTTCTACCTGCAGTTATTTCTTACTATTATATATGCACATGGTTTCTTCTGCACGAGCTGTTTCCCCTTTACACACACACTCATTATGGTCGCGTTCTGACGACCCTGGATTTGCACGTCCAGCTATTGGACGATTGTTTCTAATGTGCAGGTGTTCGACGAGACTGTTCGTCTTGCGAGGGACTGGACGCTCTTTCTTCTATTTCTGGTATTTCACCTCTTTATATTCTGTCATTTCCTGATTCTACATTTATTGCTTTCAGCTGCCATGTTCTGGCCATCATTTATCTGCTATCCTTAGAATTGTCACTATATGTATTATTGCAGTGTTCATTGATTATTATGCTTCCGATTTATAGCTTGTTCAGGTTACAATTTAGGCTTAGCGTGTATACGAGGGGTATTTTACCTCGCGTATATGCGTCGCCATAACGTCTCCGTATCTTTAGGATCGGGGCGTTACAATAATCTTGGTTAGCCAAAGAACGGATTTGTTCTCGGAGGCGATGTATCTCGTGCTGACGTGTTTTCTCAGCCTCCATGAGAGCCTGGACCCGCAGCTCCTCCTCGGACAAAAATCTCCTCGCAGCCAGCTGCGCTCGTAGGGATTCCAACTTGGAGGAATGAGCAGAGAGGTTTTCTTTAACTTGCGTCTTGGCAGCTTCCAGCTCTTCCAGCTTCTTCCTGGCAGTAGCAAGCTTATGCTCGTTGATTGCAATCAAGGCCTCCGCCTTGGCTATGGTGGCCCGAGCACTGATAATAACCTACTCTGCGCTCTGCATGACGAGTTCAGATTCCCTTGAATCGCCAATCAGCCTTTGATGGTCCGCCTGGAAATGTTGGAGATGGTGGGTCTCTTCAGCTATTTGCTCCTCCATCTCCTTCCGCTCTTGTTCTTGAGCAGCCAGAAGCCTGTTCAGGGTGGCCCGGGCCTCGTGAACTAAGCCAGCATCTTCCAAACACTTAAGCTCTTTCAGATCACTCCCCAACTACTCCACCAGCAGCAGACACGCCCTAACTTGTGAAGGACCTCCAGTATGACCAATGTTCTCGATCAAATTCTCAAGAAGCATCCGGGCAAATTCGAAAGAACTGCCCCCAGAGATGATGAGATCAATACACGATCGCATGGAAGCAAAGAACTGTTGCACCATTTGACGTGTCAGTTCTTCCATGATATCGCCAGCCGAGGAGAATTCCGCTGATGTGCTCCCAGATCCCCTTTCTATCATAGGGCGAGGGATGGGAATCAACTCATCCCATGCAGAAGTAGGATCAATGACAGGTGCGGCAGAAACCGAGGTTGGTAGAACCCTCTTGCTGCTTCTCAAAACCGCCTTCAATTAGGAATTCCTTCTCGTCTGGTTCTGGAGATTCCTTGAGAGGAAGGACGATGTTAGGGTATCAACACCCTAAATAGAGAAAGCAATTCTCTAAAAGATCTCTGAATTCGAGAGCGCACGGTGCGTTGTGAAGAAATCTCTGCTTGTGGAGTCCTCTTGTGCGTCTGTGCCTGGTCTAAGCCTTTTCGTCGTCTCAGAAAATCGGCCTCTTTCTCTTGTATCCCTGATGGGCTATTTATAGGGAGAGCAAGGGTATAATCGTCCCTCGAAAATATAGAAACAGATTGAATCGAATCTATTTGAATCCGGAAAGTAGCCTTGCTGCGAGACTAAGATCAGCTTCTGCGAAGCTAGAATTGGCAGGTCGGTTGATCTTCTTGATCCTTTCCATATCGTTGGAGGATTTCCCCTGATCTTCTTACTCGTTTTAGGATAGTCAAGAGATTGTGGCAATCAACTGCCAAATTTGATCTCTGATTTGATCTTAATTGGATTCGATCTGATTGGATTGGATCTCATCCGGAGATTTGATTGGTCAAAGGTTGACCATAGCAGACCAATGGCGGAGCTGCCCGCATTGAACTCGTAGCGGAGCTAGAGGCAGCTTCTGGCGAAGTCCGAAAGAAACCCTTTGGCGGAGCTGGAAGTTCTCTGTGGCGAAGTTGCGAGTTAGCTTCCCAGCGAGGCTTCAAATGGCTTCGAGGCGAAGTCGAGTGATATTAGCCTCTCAAGCGAGGCTATCCCTTTGGGCTCATGCGATGCTAAGTGCTAGCACCTTAGACCTGCTGAGGTCTGTTTAGAAACAATCCGGATTCACTGTCTGCTTGCTGGATCAGTGGAGCCCAAGTTGCTTCCTTGTCCCTTGGAGATGGGTGAAAACTGGTCGTCAGCTTGTCTGTCACTTGTCTTTTGTAAATGTCAACAAGTTTAGACATTGTTCAGACCAATAAGAATCTTGTCTTTTTTAAGTGTCAACAGTGTTCCCCCAGCTATGCTGTAATACCAAGCCCGAGCACCTTCAAACAGATTTTCACTGAAGGCAAGCTGAGCGTTAGGATTACCGACATATAGTTGGTCATAGCCGAACTGTCGGGCGAAACGATTCGGCATATAAGGCTCGATCGTGCACGAATTTCCTTGCCGGAAGAGCAGATACCCGGGCCGGAAATTGATAAGCCACCAGAAGACTCCCGATGGCAGCCTCGTGAAGTCGTCCGGACCCACAATATCGGCGAATTTATCCCCATAAGCAGCATCTGTAATCTCGGGGAAGCAACGGTTGAGATGATAATTTGAAGCGTTCAGAATACACTTCCGAACGTAGAACATATAGTTGTTGCACCAACTCAAACTCTCCAACCGCTGCACAAAAGGGACAAACCCCTCGCATCGGGACACTGGCGTCATCAGTGAGGGGCAATGCATCACGTACCAAGCCATTAAGTACGTGTAGGGAAGCTCGATCCGAGGGTTAGGGGTCTTCACTCTCGGCCTTCCCTCTGAATAGACCTCCGGGTCACCTTTGGAGTCGACGATGGCCTCCACCCTGCACAGGCTCTGAGTCAGGGCCCGCAACCCGCTTTGGATACCAGCCACCATTGCCGGAAGGAGAGCTATGGACCTACCATAGGCCAGCAGCACCGCCGGATACACCACGTCGGCAACAATCACCTCATGCGGCAGTGTCGGCACTACACAGCGCTTCAACCACAGCATGAGGAAACCCGCCAGCAGTGCCCGGTTAGAAATGGGGATCTGGGCCTGGTAATGGAAACTTTCGAAAACCATGTCAGGTTTGAAAGTGTCTTCGTTCGACTCTGTGGTATAAGAACTCACAGAGGCGTCGATCCTCTTGGCGATTTCTTCGTCAGAGCTGGGAGCCAGACTGGTCACTGAGTGGTCTCTCAGTGATACCATTAAACAAGTAGCTCGCTTAAGACAGCTGCTTAACTCCCCTAGCCCTCCAGGAAGTTATTTGGCCGCAGATGTGGAAATGACATAGCACCTCCCAGTAGGTCTCATATACACGAGGGCACTCTTTCTTCAAGAGATGAAGCTTCTCAGAGGTGGGAACGTATTCCTCATAAGGAGCATCTCCCATTACCAGCCCTGAGACTTCATATAATTCATGCAGGGCAAGCCCCATCTCTCCAACCGGGGTGAAGAACGTCCCCGTCGAAGGGTCATAGTGCTCCAGGATCCCAAAGAAATTTTGGAAATTCTGTGGGATGCCATATTGCACAGCCCTAACCGCTTGGTACAGTCCCACCTGGTCCAACAGACCTCCAAGTTCAGCGAGGACAAAGCTCACTATCTACCCCACCAGTACTTGTCAGTGGAATGAACCCACCCGAGCGGGCGGAAGTCAGTGGGAAAATCACCCCCTACCTTCATGAATTGATTAATAAAGGTAGTGCTGAGCTGAGGGGTTTCCCCTACTGGGTAATCGGACCTGAATAATCCAGGAAACAAACCAAAGATCTCCCTCCCGTGTCCACCCGAGTGCACCTTCCTGGCGCCCAGTATGCCAAGAGAGACACTGGGAACAGATCGGGCAAGATCCCATTCCATTGCCCGAGGGACAGACATGTGCTGAAGGTAGGATAGGGGATACATTCTCTCCATATTTGGAAGAAAGAATTTCCTACCCCCTATCTGGCGGAGCCACTTGTAATCGCCATCATGCAAGACGTAACCACCCTCGCCAATATTGTCCCCAAAGAAGAAGACGGGTTTCTTCAATGGAATGCGCGAATCCGTCTTAAATTCCGCCTCAGTCATAAGTTCCCGGAATATCGCCATGTCGACCTTGGAGGGCCTCTCCCTTCGCTCCTTTAGCTTGTCGGCGGTCACAGGAGCAGTCCTTTGCAACACGAAGGTTAAGTTGCGGTCAGCACCACCTACGTGCCCGAAGTGACACTTCTTGGAGAGAGGATCAGCGGAATATCGCACTGCAAAAAGAAAACAACACTTGATCAGAAACCTGAAGGGAAATGATTAAGTGTCCACAACTCAAACGCGGAAGTAAACTCAGACGCGAAAATCATCAAAATCTGCGTCCAGACCCGAAGATCGCGAGGCTAGCATGGAGCCCGCGTTTTGAAAATCCAAGACTTATGAAAAATCTCTAAGTACTTGGACTAAGACGCAAGATTCATGAGGACCAGCGTCTGATTTCACAAAGACGCTAGAGTCATAAGAAATCTGCGTCCGAATCTTTCATACTTAGAAACATTCTAAGTGTTGAATCCGAAACGCAAGGCTTACTGGGGTCCTGTGTTCAACAAGCAGAGCAGATTCGAGCAGATAAAAGCAGCAAGGGTCAGCAAACTTACGCCTTGTTTATCGACTCAACAGCCGCGTCTGAAGAGCAAATATGGGCTCGAGCCCGCGTTGGCGGGTCAATTTTAAAAGAGGAGTCCAAGAGTTCAAAGAACTCTATAAACCCTTTTAATGGTGGAAGTCAAGTCCAAGGGCTTTATACCTGAAATAGGGGCTTCCTGCATGGAGGAACCACCCCTTTGAGTCTCAGCGACGACCGCCTGTGAAGATGAAGCAGTTTGCTTAGCCTTTGGTGCCATTGCGAATCAAAGAACCGGTGTTAGATGAAGTAAAGAGAACAAAGGAAGTTCCTTTCTCAAAACCCTAACAAATGCACACGAAGACGAAGGAGAGTCTAATGATGACTCTTGAAAGACCTGTTGCCTTTTATAGGCACGGTGATTCGCAAAGATACGCGGCGCTTGGCTTGACGCCCAATTACCACCTGACGCGTGGACAACGCTTTAAATGCAGCGTGAAGTTCGCACGCCAAAAAGTAGATGTCCCCTCAATTCTACGGGACACGTGGCAGCGTACTCATGACACGGATTTGCATCCAAGAGTCGCGTCTTCATCTCTAAAGATGCGTCCCTTTGATGGACGCACCCTTTCAACTCGGCCAAAAGTCGCGTCCGCCTCATGGAGTAACAGTCGCGTTGTCATTCTTAAAGCAGTATCACTCCTGCATCCACAGAACTGGCGTGTAGTCCTTACTTCTGCAATTCAGTTTAAAAGCACACTGGCACAAGCAGACAACTGCCCACCCCTAGTTTAAAGTACACCAACGACAAACTCAAAGCATCGAGGAAGTTTAGACTGTGTATCTAGACACTCACCACGATCATTTCTGGCGGCTTCAAAGGGTTTCACAGTATACTCACGAAGACCATAGTCCAGATAAGATCAAGCTCAGAGCATTATCAGTCCAACCACGAGAGGGGCGAATTCAGCTAAAGTCCAAAGTATTTCGAAATCCGTCCCAGCCAACCGCGGAATATCGAAAACTTTAGAGGGGATTCTGTAGGCTGTCTAAAAATCATTAAAGATAAGTCGTCAAAAGCAGAGTCCCAAACTCCAGACGCAGCGTTTACCAGCAAAGCCGCACCAAGACGCGAGGGTCAAAACCCGCGTCTCAGCGCACTGCAGCACCAAGGCGCGTGGGTCGACACCCGCGTCTCAGCCAGCACTGCAGCACCAAGGCGCGAGGGTCGAAACCCGCGTCTCAGCGCACTGCAGCACCAAGGCGCGTGGGTCGACACCCGCGTCTCAGCCAGCAAAGCCGCACCAAGGCGCGAGGGTCGACACCCGCGTCTCAGCCAGCACTGCAGCACCAAGGCGCGAGGGTCGAAACCCGCGTCTCAGCCAGCACTGCAGCACCAAGGCGCGAGGGTCGAAACCCGCGTCTCAGCGCACTGCAGCACCAAGGCGCGTGGGTTGACACCCGCGTCTCAGCCAGCACTGCAGCACCAAGGCACGAGGGTCGAAACCCGCGTCTCAGCCAGCACTGCAGCACCAAGACGCGTGGGTCGACACCCGCGTCTCAGTTGTAACCGTCCTGGTTATAGGGTCAATCACGGCCCACATAACGGGGAAAGTTAACCCCCATTATGGAGTGTTTTTAGGAGGCACGTTCGCCCCTGAAACCTCTATAAATAGCCCCGTTGCTATAGAGAAGGGGTCGGTCAATCAGATCAGAGAAATCGAGGAGAAGAGCTTGACTTGAGAGCTTCCACAGAGAAGGAAAGAGAGTCCAACTCTTCAGCTAACTTGTTGCGTACAAGTTAATCTTTGCCTACAATCTCTTTGAGATTTCGGTCGACAGAGCTGTGTTACTCCGTCTACCATCCGAAGAAGAAGATCCCCAGAAGTTCTTGACGTCTACCCGGTCAACGAAAAACAAGATTCACTTTCCATCGCCACTTGAAGAACCCAGCACTAAACAAAGGGGAGATCCAAGACTCAACATCTTCCCTCCCTTGTAGTCGGAGCATTAATCCGTTGTAATTTTTCAGTTGATTTAAGGAAATTTTACGCGAACCATTCTCCATACCAAACACCCACCTAAACATGAATAATGTCTCCAATCGATCAATTTCAATAACTTAGGACCCTAATTGACACGTGTAATAGGCGTAGCATGAGATTACAGGTGACAGCTGATGTCTGCTGACATAGTTAATAATGATAAATTGTTATTATGTACTGTAATTGACTGTATTCACTTGGCTGTACCCATATAAGATATGTTAGACATCTGATACATGTATGCTATGTTGGACACCTGACTATACTCATGACCTGATTGGACATCTGGTTCTATTACTGACTACCCTTATTACTGTCTATTTATGTTTTACATGTTATTTTCAGTCTTATTTCAATATAAATTATCTTCGCATACTCACATGTTATATGCACGTGCACCTTCCCTTTTATTCTTACACATTCACTAGGATTTCTGACTCCTGAGTTTGTATATCCAGCTCTGTGGCTATTTATTGCTGATCAGGTATTTAGAGAGAATCACATGTATCTTGAGGAACCTGGAGTTTTCTCTATTTGATTACCGACACTCTTGTTTAACCTTATCTCTGTTGATTCCTTATCCTCTATATATATCACTGTTGACACTCTAAAAAAGACAAGATTCCTAACTGGCCTGAACAACGTCTAACTTGTTGACATCTACAAAAGACAAGCGGCAGACAAGCTGACGACCAGCTCTTCACCTATCTCAAAGGGACGAATTAGCAACTTGGACTCTACTGATCCAGTAAAACAGACAGTAAGCCAAGAAAAGCTCGTGAGAAGGCCCAGGCAGGTTTAGAGACACTAAGTTAGCTCAACACTTAGTCTTGCACAAGCTCACAAGATAAGTCTCGCATGAGAAGCTGAAATTGCTTAGCATCGCAGAGAGTTCCTTCGAACTTCGCTACGAGAGATGCTCAGTTAACTCCACAGGCAGTTAACTTCGCCCGAAGCCCTATGCAGCTGCGCAAAAGGGTAATTGGTAGCTTCGCCACAAAAGTATCCAGCTCCGCTGAAGAGCTTTCTTTTTAACTTTGCCAGACGCTTCCCCCAGCTTCGCTATGAGCTCGACGAGGTAGCCCCGTTGCGGGTCTTTTATGATCACCTTTGACCAATCAAATCTCTAGATGAGATCGAATCTATTCAAGGTCAAATCTAATTGAGATCAAATCTGAGATCAAATTTGGCAGTTGTTTACCATGATCTCTTGACTCTCCTAAAATAAGTAAGAAGATCAGGGGAGATCCTTCAGTTGTTTGGAAAGAATCAAAGCGGATCAGGAGATCAACATTACCTGCTATTCCTACCTTCGCAAAAGCTAATTCTACCCTCGCAGCAAGGCTACTTTTCAGATTTAAACAGATTGACTCAATTTGTTTTCAGACTTTCAAGGGACAATTATACCCCTGCTCTCCCTATAAATAGCCCACCAGAGGTATACGAAGACACACACAGAAAGAGAGGCTGAAAAGCAGAGGAAAAAGAGGAGAGACGGCTAAACAGGAACCCATTCTCTTGCTTCCAAGAATTCAGAGAATTACTTCTCTAATCAGGGTGCTAATACCCTAAGATCTTCCTCCCTCTCAAGGAACTTCCGGAACCAGGCGAGAAGGAATTCCCAAGTGGAGGCAGTTTGAGAAGTAACAAGAGGGCTCTACCGACCTTCTGTTCTCCGATTCCCCGAACCAGGCGAGAAGGGAATCCCATCAGGCAGCAGTCCGATTGTCTGATCGATCGCATCATCAAAGGGATAAAGTGATCGCGCGCTAATCAGATTCTTACCGGCACACTTCCCCAGAAATCTCAGAGGAAATCTACTTGTAATCTTTTTACTTCAAAGAATACTTGTAATTTAGCTCCTCGACCCCTTTTTTGTAAGTTTTCCCCTTTGCAAAAATCAATGGAAAACAATCACTTTCAGTTGTTATTTCATTTCTTTATTCATCTGTTGTAACCCCCTGCTCCCCGGTGTACGTATCACCGTATCAGTACGCGAGACGACGTACAAAAATTGATTTGACCTCTGTGGTAGTCCGATTGAGCCGCTTTCAGTTTCAAAAATCATTTTCTAGTATTTTAGATTTTTCAAGATTTTCTAGAATTTTTCTGTATTATTTTGGAAAATCTCCGTTGTCGGTGTCGACTAATACCGATGATCGGATCTACGATTTTTATTTCACAAACAGAGTAGAATTTTGAGAATCCGCTTTCTCCAGGTATCTTAGAATCGTATTATCTACATTAGGATATTTTTGGGGATTTTTCTGAATTTATCGAAATCCGGGCAAAACCGGTGTCGTCCGTATCGGCGAGACACTCCGAGATTTTTAATTTGCAAACCAGAGTGAGTTTCGATAAACCGTCTTCATATTAAGTCTTAGAATAATATTCTCTATTTTTTGTAATTTTTGGGCATCATTCGGAGCTAGTCGAATATCGGGCCAATTTAATAATAATAAAATATTAATTTTTAAGTTTTCTTTTCTTTTTCTTTCTTCCTTCTTCCACACGTTTCTCTTCCCACCGCCCTACTGTTCCCAACCGCCATTCCCACCGCCTCTAAAATCTCTCTCACTCTTTCTCTCTCTCTCTCTCTCATTCTCTCTCATTCACATAAACTCTCTCTCTCCCAACCTCTCTCTCTCTCTAACCTCTCTCCTCTCTCTCTATTTTCCCTTCTCTCTCTCTATCTCTCTCTCTCACAACCACAGCCCCCATCTCCTCTCTCTATCCCCCTCTCCCTTTTCTCCGTTCATGCAGGCTGAGGGCCTACCGCCGCGACCAGGCGGAGCGACGCCGGCGTGGGAGGCCGGCCAGGCGCCGGCGGCGCGGGAGCAGCGCCGGCGGCGCCGGTGGTGCGGAGCACCAGCCCCAACCTCTCATTTTCTCTCTCTCGGTGAGGACCGGTGGCCCTAGGCGCCGGAGCGGAGCCGGTGAGGTGACCGGTGCTGGCGGGGCCGGGCGCCGGCGAGGTACCGCGCCGGGCGGCGGCAGCAGCAGCACACGCTGCTGCTGCTGTTGCTCTGTTGGGGAAGAAACCCAATAGGGTTTGGGTTTTGGGTGAAACCCAAACCCGACCCGTTTACACCCTAACCCGACCCGTTAAAGGTATAATTTCACTTTAACCCCTGTAAATTTTTAATTACTTTTAGGTCCCTGTAAAATTACAAATAGCCCCCTGGATATTTTCAGTATTTACATATTTAACCCATTTTCATTTATTTTAGTGTTCGGGCGATATCTGGAGCATCCGGACTCCGATTCGGGCGATTCTGGATCTGTTGCGATCGTGGGAACGAGAGCTACAGTCCTGTAGCCAGTTTGTGAGTGTTTTTATTTTATAAATTATCTTTTTAGTCTATTAATTGGACTTGATTGCTTTATTAATTACCGGTAAATCCTAATTGGTACACCATATTAAAACATTGTAATAAACACTGTACTTAAATATGTCGGATACGTAATAGACGTAGAGTGTAACACTGGATACCTATTAGGTCATGATCATGGACTACTGACATCCGGCACTCTATGTCACCATATGTTTGGACACTATCATGTCATGTATCGTATCACAGTAACGTTACCTGCATACGGTTCCACAGATACGCTATGACACAACACTGTCACTAGACATGCATGCTAGATACTATTACTATAATTCACAGGACATGATATTATATGATACACGGACTACCATTATTACATGTACTGTTACATGGATTATGGCCATACATTTATGTTCCACTAGTACAAGGAGAAGTACCGCATGTCCTATTATTGTTATCATCCTTACACTGATACGATAGTTCACTGTACATGATATTAGACACTGCCCATAGGTATTACGTATACATGTTGCACCGATACTATGACACGTCACATCAGTTACTCATATGCACTACTTCACAGACTACCGTCATCACATATATTGTGATCATCATTATATAGATTCTCTGCATATCACTGTTGCACGTGCATGTATGCTTTCTCTATGGATCCCTGTTCATAGTACATGTACTATTGTTCCCTGTTACCGTATTCATGTTATGTGATTGTTTCCTGTTATTGATATGGATATTCCCGATACTGGACTTGAGAGCTGTTGATATGCTATATATGGACTTCCACATCTATTGATCCCGTTTCCCGTTATATTGATCCCGTTATATTGTTCCTGATTCCCGTTTTATTGTTCTATGCTATTAACAGAGCTCTGGTCCAGTTATCATATTACCCGTATCACATATTGTAATGGTACTTGTTACATTGTATATTTGACATATCAGATCATAAAGTTAACTCGGGTATGGGGGAGACTTGACGGTTGATTAGATCATATCGGGTGGATATCTGGATCCATTGTTTGTCCCACTGCAGGGGACGGGGTAGTGCTGGCTACCGTCTGTTACTCATGAGCTCCCATTTTCCGTTATTGTTTTAGCTCATTAAGATTCCCATTACATGTTACAGCCTTAGCGGGCTGGCCCTGGTCTCAGCAGCCAGGGGTCTGTCTAAGGCCGTTGTCCCGGGTATGCACGGGATACACCCACCCGATAAGAGCTCCTCAACCATGGGTTTCCATTTAACATAATAAAACAGTATACACACAACAGTGACGTCGGGAACACTTGTTATTTGGTCACTCTCTCATTTGGATAATGGTACCCGTAGGCCATGTCCGGATGGGTTCGACTGGAGTGCGGGCTCCAGTATGAACTGCCAGTGGTATGGGACACTGGAAGAGATTGATTAAAATACCAGGTGGTACTGATTGCTACTATTGTATAAATAACATGACTTGCCTGATACATGTTTACTACTTGTTACTATTCCTTGCCTGATACATGTTTACTATTGTCTAGTTGTACTTATTACTGTTCCTGATCATTTAGCCGATATCATGTTACCTGTATACTTGTTCCTTTACCTGGTACATGATGTGCATATATGCTATATTCTGTTTCCTGTATTGCAGACATCAGTACGGTATATGCACAACACAGTATTGTGGTTATATTACATATGCCCACCTGCATGTTCATAATGCATATGCCCATCTGCATGTTCATTTCTATTACATCACCACTAGACATCATTATTTATGACTAGAGACATGACCAGATGATAACCGGCTTAGTGATGATATTAAAAGATGACATGTATATATATATATATATATATATATATATATATATATATATATATATATATATATATATAATATATATATATATATATATATATATATATATATATATATATTTCTACTCCTTACATGTTTATCTATTTCTACTGCTTATGCTATTCTTCTTATATGGTATCATGTTTATGATATCCTTATTATATGGTATCACCAGTACGACATGAGGTATTAGATATTATTATCGTGCTTGTATTACTATTGTATCTATTACTGCCTCCTTCATTTTACCACTCACTAGGTCGCTTTCTGACGACCCTGGGTTTGCGTGCCCAGATTGGAGATCCGCGTACCGTAGTATCCGAGAGTGCCTTGGAGTCACATAGGAGATTCCTCATCGAGACCCTTCATAGGTATCTTTATAATTTATTTCTGTTATCTTATTTGTCCCTATTATTCATTGCTGTTATGATCGCTGACCTCTTTTTGCAGGTATTCCTGTACTTATTTCATGCTGGAACTCATGACTATATGGAGGTATTGTAATGTATTGAGGCTTAACGTACGCGTGAGCGTGTTTTCACCTCGCGTATGTACGTCGCCATAACGTCTCCGTATCCTTGGGATCGGGGCGTTACTACATCTGTTATCATGTGTGGATGCTTATATGTGATATTGCAGTTATATTGATTTATTGTGGTACATTTTATAGCTTGTTCATGTTACTTTAGGCTTAGCGTGTATATGTGGAGTATTCTCCTCGTGTGTATATGTCGTTGATTATCGTCGCGACTCCGTTTCCACATATTTTGGGAAGAGGGCATGACAGAAGGGGTTCGCCAGTAGGGAAGGAGAGGGGAAGAGGGTTCGTCGGCGAGGGGAAGGCCGGGGGGAGGAGTAGGGGTTTGAACGGGCCCGGTTAGCCTGAGGGACCCGCATGGACCCGGCCTGGGTTGGCCAGCCCGTCCCCCTGCCCCCAAACTCGAGGCGTGCCCGAGTTTGGAAACCCTGGCCCTCGGCCCAGTCGGGCCACACCCGGGCCCGGGCCCAACGACTATAAATCTAGCCGTTGGGCCCAATTTGGAGGCGAGAATGTAATTTTTTTTATAAACCCCCAACGAAATTATTGGCCCATAATATAACAGTTGGGGAGTTTAGTAATTTTTTTACATCCCCCAACGAGAATATGGGCCAAAATTATATTTTTTTTTGCAAAAAAGAATTACAATTTAACCACATTTTTCCTTCTATAAATACCCACTCTTTCTCACTTCATTTCATCACCAAAAAATATCTCTTAAATTCTCAAGTGATCAAGCTCTCAGGTTCTCTCAAGTTCTCAAGTGATCAAGCTCCATCAAGCTCTCTCAAATTCCTCAAGTGCTCAAGTTCTCTCGACCTCTCCTCAAGCGCTCAAGCTCGCTCGACCTCTCCTCAAGCGCTCAAGTGCTCAAGCTCTTTCACATTCCGCAAGATGAGTGAAAAAATGAAAATCTTTTGTATTTGTATTTGTATCAATTTAAGCTTCAATTTCAATCTACATACTATATTTGTAATTTTATCTTTTTATCTATATTATTCATTTGTATTTGTATCAATTTATCCAATCTATGAGATTATTAATAAAAATTATATTTGCAATTTATAACTTGTATCAATTTTGTCAAAATTTGTGTGAATTTTAAGAGTTTTTTAAATTAATAAAAAAATTCCAGTTTTTTAATTTTAATTAAAATTTTAAAGGGTTTTTATAAAACATGGGCCGGCCCAGGCCGGCCCGGCCTGAGGAGGTCTTCGAGTCGTGCCCGAGTCCCCATTAGGGGGGACCGGGCCTAGGCCAAATTTGGGGGTTGGGTCCGGGCTTAGCACGACTCAGTCTCCAACTCGCCAGGTCCGAGATGGGCCCGACCCGACCCGACCCGGCTCATTGTGCCCAAGGAGGCTGTCGCCAGCGAGGGGGGAGCTGGGGATCATCCGCATAGGAGGGAGAAGGGGAGGAAAAAAGAGGGTAATTTTATCATTTTTTATTTATTTAGGGTGCCTTTGTGCAACTTTGGGGTGCCTTCCTCGTACGCGGGGTGGCAATACCGCTCCGAGCAGTGCCGTGAGCCCAATTATTGTCTTTTCTTGCGGGCCAAGGCAGACTCCCACTCTTTTATGAATATCTTAACCCTAAAATTGGAAAATCTCCTCATCTTCAACCAATTCAATCACTGTCTCTCCCTCCCAATTCCGTGATCAAGATTGATTGATTGAAATTAGTTTGTTGAAATCGGTGCGCCTTCTCTTAATTTTGTTTGTTTGGTTCTTTTTAAGTTTTGGTGGTTTGATTCGATTGTTCCTTCTGATCTGATGATGGTTTCGTTGTTTTCGTGTATTGGGGACAACAGAAAGAAGGGATCCATGGCCAAAAGTTCATTCAAGCTCGAGCACCCCCTCGGTTCGTGTCTCTTTTCCTTAGTTTTTCCTTTGATTTTTGTTTTATTTAGGGTTTTGATATCTTTTATTCATTTAAATGCCGTGATTTTGTCTGTTAAATTTGTTGAAGTTGCGATTTTGGTTTGTTTGGGGTTTTGTGTTGTGAGGTATGTGGATCGATACGGTTAGAACTGATTGTGAGAAGATAACCTTGGAAAGTTTTAATTTTTATATTTTGGTTTGAACTTTAGTTTTTGGGCTTGTTATTAGATGATTGTTCTTGTTGTTTTAATTTCATTTGAGGTTTTGATTTCCTTTTTAAGTTTTCTGTTGTTAATCTCTGCGCATAATTTAGGAGTACAAGGAAGGGGATAAATAATGTATAATGGGCTACTAAATAGTGCTGCCTTGAAAAATTGTATCTTTGTGTTGTGTATGCGTTCCTTCTTTGTGCTAGAGAACAAGGAAGCATAAAAAAGCTCATGGGCAACATGTGTAGAAGTATAAAATAGATTTATGGAATTGAAAAATAATATAGAATTGTTGAAACGCTATCCTGAAAACAATTGGGATCAATTCGGGTGGAGCTTTTGATGCCTTTTCAATGTTTTTGTTTACTGCAACATATGTGTGAAGTGTCAGATATGGTATTCTAGGAGTGACAATTAAGTTTTGTGATATTGGTATCTGTGCTACATAGCAAATTGTTAATTGGGTGCATGCAACTGTGGGAGTTTGATAGTTGCGACTTCTGTTAGTTTTGGTCAGCCCTTGTATTTTGGTTGAGGATTGGATATTTTTATGATGGCACAAATTCATGTTGGCCATGTAAGGGCATGGCAATTCTTGGACAGTCCTCGGGCATTTCTGGAATATGTTCTCTGTCTTTATAATGTCAGCTTTGGAGTCTTTGACACTTGACACACTTTTTTTACACCGCCAACATTTTTTTGTCAATTTTGTGCCCATTGTAGTGGTTCCATGTTTCCCTAAAAGCTACAACCAGAAAAGATATTTTTACAATTCCTATTTAATAAAGAATTGTAATGTTCTTAGAAACGATTCAGTTTTCGGTCTGATTGTTAATCATATGAGTGCCTTTTGTTTTCCAATTTTCCTTTGGACCTGATTATCTTGTTATCTGTATGGACATTGTAGTTAATATATCACATTTGCTTGTTAATTTTTATGAATGAATGTGGTGGGTGATTCAATTGTTGTTTTTTGAATTTTCTTTTGATGTTTTCACGAGGAAATGCATGTATGTGCATATGCACACACTCAGATGTCATCTAATGGAATATAAAATTCATGTTTTATCTTGTCCATGTTGTATCTGTTATCTATCTTTGAAGATTTTTCTCTAATTCATGTTGTATCTGCACTTAGATTAATTTGCAAGGTTAAACAGCTAGCTATCGAGATTTAAGCAGGAATTTATGGAATGAAAATATTAGCACCTATTGCTCCAGCACATAGTTTCTTATGTCTCATTGCAGAAATAAAAAGTAAACTAGATTTTTTGGCACATGCAATGGATGCATTACAAAAGCCTTAGATATTACATGTGCACCTTTGCAGAATAGTAGATCAAATGGTTTGTTTGAAAAGGAAAGAAGAGAAATATTAAAAGAAATACCTGTACAAAATTGTAAGATCAAATTGTCTGAAATAAAAAAGGCAAATTGAAAGAAGTACCTCTGCAAAATTATAAAATCAAGTGTGAGATTTCATATGCCAGATGAAAATAATATTTATGGTGTGAAGTCTTATAGAAGTTCTAAAAATATATCTTTGATGCAATAACAAAAAAAATATTGGGAAGAGTTACTTTATATTTCTAGATACATTTGACATTGAAGTGGAATTGAGTTAATTGTAGGTATCAATGTGATGTAATACAGGATCGCAATCACCTTCAAATCGTAACCAAAATTTGAAATTTAAAACAGGATAAGATTTCGGGTTTCCACCCCATACGCGGGCTTTGCACCCTTACACCACAGACTTTGCACCCAAAACTCAAGAGCACTCTCAAGAGAATTTTAACTGAAAAGTTTTTATTTAATCATTGTCTGCTTATTCATTGAGTTGAGCCTCTTTATATAAGCTCTTACAAAGTGAACTTTCCTATCACAACCGATGTGTGACTAAGTTTTTAATAAAATAAAAGGCCAAACTCAAAAATAGACTAAGGCATAAAAAGATAACCAGTACTGGTGTGATGTCCCCATCATTTCCCCCGGGTGGGAGAGAGTCGACCCTGTCGAGTGAGGACACCTCTCATGAAGCATCTCAATCGGGCCATAGTGGTGGCCGTGACAGTGACACTAATGCATCACATCGAGATCAAGGTGATGGAGGTAGAACTGGTCTCCGTGTCGGATCGATAAAAGATGACATCTTGATCAAGACACCAATAGCAGACTTAGGCACGTCATCCATGATGAAAACTGAACAGATTGCACTTTGCATCATAAGTGCCCTGATCACCTGTGAGCCTGGCTCCTGTAGACATATCTGCAATGGGTCGTACACATCAGGCAATCTCAAAAAAATTGATACACTCAAAGCTGCCAACGGTGGTACTAGCTTCAAAGTAGGCTCCGCTGGAAGATGTACAAGGTTTCAACAAGGAGACCTTCAACTTCATAGGCTGTGGGGAAACCTCTTCTTGCTATGACACCGACTCAGCAATAACTTCTAGTCTTGGTTCTGGCTTATCATAAACTTCTGGATTTGGCTCTAGATTGTCATCAATTTCTGGCTCTGATTCTGGATTGTCAACAGCCTTTATCGCCTTGCTTTCTAGCATCTTAACCATGCCAGCGAGAATCTCCGTACATTCAGTAACCAAATCGCTGAATTATGGCCCCTCGAGGTGTGGAGCATACCGAGCATGAAGAAGTTCTTGTATGATAAGCCAATCTCGACAGTTAATATGATTGTCTTCCCACCATCAATAAACTTCTCCAGCTAATTTCATTTGGGCGTAATGACACTTCTGCGTAGGTGTCAAGGACAAATACCTGAAGAAATTCACAAGATGGTTTTCTCACTTTTCATACCCATCTTGATTAAACCCCAAAAATACGGGAGAGCTGCATACATGTCTCTTTCAACCTCTTTTTCATCCTCATCAGTATAAATGTATTTGCCACAAAAGTAAAATCTCATGAATAAAACTCAATGCATAAAGATCAGAGTTTACCTAATAAATCGGTAGCTCGAATTGGACTCAAATTGGGCTGAAGATGTGCCAGAACACTGATTCTCTGCTGCTGGGACAGTACTGGTGCCAAATACGAGCTCGTGGAGGTCAGATCTGCTGCTCAAGTGCTATGAAATCGTTGTAATGGCTCCGGGGCTCAGTCACGATCCTAACTGATGAGGACATCATGCCACCGCCCAGGAGCAGGTTCGATCGAGTATACTTCAGGAGGCGACGCGCTGGTCTTCTATGGCTTTAGATGGGACTTGTTTCAGGCCTTATTGATAGCAGATGTTTTAGCTTTATTTGTGTTCCTTTTATTTTTGTTCTTTTGTGGACGTTTAGTACCACATCGGTTATTTCCAGTAGTTCTCTTTTTGTAAAGCCTATATAAGGCCCCCTAGACTGTCTTATGGGAATTATTGAATGATTAAAACTTTTCCTCAAATTGTGTGTTAAATTCTTGAGTTCAACTGCTCTCGAGTTTAGGGTGAGAAGCCCGTGCAAGGGGTTGAAACCCAAATCTTTTTTTATCCTCAATTTAAATTTTGGTTTCGATTTGAAGGTGATTGCGATCCAGGTGGTTTTACATCATTTTGGTATCAGAGCACCCGGTTTTCAATCCCCTTCAAATATTGGTTTTTTTCCAAAATTTTCTTCCAGTGCCCACCCTAGATCTATCTCAGCACCAGATTTAGATCCATTCAAAAAAAGAAAAAAAAAGAAAAAAAGAAAAAAAATACACTGTTCAAAAAAAAAATACAGTGAGGAAAAAAAATCTCTGAAAATCCAAATTGGCACTGTGCATCATCGTCTTCAATCTTCACCCATCCTCCAAATCCCGCCGCCGCTGCCAACCACACCCGCGTCCACGCCACTTCCCGTTCACCGCCGACGACCACTGTAGGGCCCCACCGCGGCCCTCCAACAGATCATCCGCCATCACGCCCCCGATTCATCTGCAACAATCTCTGCCGCCGTCAACAGAGCCTTCGCCGACGCCGCCACCCGTGATCCCCGCCACCTTCCTCACCGTGATCCCCGCCTCCTGCCCTCGCCGGCAAGCATCACCACCACGGTCCTCGACATCGCCCACACGCTTCATCACCACTGCCCCTCAGTCGACGCCACCTCCTCCGATCGATCCACCTGAGCTCTACCAAGAGCAAATCGACTCCTCCGTGCCTTCGCCGAAGAAGAGCCTAGGTTGACGACGACTTGAAGAAGTCCCCGCCGTCGCGATCTCACCGTCCCGCAGACCTTAGCCTCGCCGGACTCCGCCTTGCCAGATCACCTGCGCCGCCGCTGAGGGCTTCTCAAGCCCTAGTCTGAGATCGAAAGGAAGAGGGCTTCGCGTCGCCGTCTTCATCTCCGAAGCCTCGTCGTGCCTTGCTGGAGAGCTTCGCCGGCCATCTACGCCGACGTCGTCGTCAACTCTCGCCGCCGAGCTTGAAGTCCTGCCCTAGCCGGAGCGAATAGAGAAGAAGAAGAGGAGATCGATCTCGCCGGGGCTCCCCGACCCACAGCGCTCGCCTCCTGGATCGACCTTCACCGCTGACAACGCATCGCCGCCGCCGCCGCCTCATTCCACCGTTGCCCTAGCCTGGAATCGGGGAGGGAATGAGTCTCAGAGAGTAACCCGGCCCATTATATCAGGGCTGGGTCGGATCCAATCCAACACGGGCCCGAGTCAGTGAACGAGTCAACTCGGCCGAGTTGACTCGACTGAGCCAACTCAGCTCAGTTACTGATCACTTCCGACGACCGTTCAGAGTTCGTTTCAAGTCCGAATTGACCCGTTTTCGAGGCAGTGGGTTCGTGACGACCAGTACTACGTGCCTACAGCAGTCTCGTTCAGGTTTGAGTTACGGTCGTCTTCCCAGGTAATTTTGAATATTCTATCAGTAATTCCTGCCATTTAATTAAAATAGCTAGTTCTTTCCAATCTGTCACATGATAGAATTTATTGACTGTTGCCCACTAAATAAGTGAGTTGTGTGATTCTGACCTTGAGTGGTAACCGACCTAATATTAATTGTGCAACTAAATTAATTTGAATCTGTGATTACTTGATTAAATCTTGAAAATTAACTGTATCAGCACGTGTTTTATCACTGTCTCCACATTACATTTTCTTAATCACGTGTTAATCTCATTAGCTTAAAATTGGTATTAATTTTCACCATTCTAATCTCTGACTCCTCCTGCATAACATACATATCCTAAGGACAGCTTGCATTTAGGGTCAGTGAGAATCTTGCATGCCTACTAGAAGTGGTAGAACTTTTTCTATAGGCGAAACTTCAGCACCAATAGACCCTAGCATTCATGATACCCTTAACACTATCCTACAAAAGATAGAGAGCATGGACAGACAACTACAAGAAGTTAAGGATCAGGTTGATGTCAACTGTAGGGATCTAGCAACCAGAATTGGTAGGCTAGAAACCAATAGGAGAAGAATCAGGGATGATGAGAGTTCTCGAAATGACAGTAGGTCTCCTAGGCGTGAGCGAGACCATGACAGTAGGTCTCCTAGGCGTGAGCGAGGCCCCCTTACCGAACAACTGATGCTGATGCCCAGTATATCAGGAGCGTTAAAGTTGATGCTCCTTCTTTTGACGGGCGTTTAGACCCTCAAGCCTATATCGATTGGCAGTTGGCCATGGACCGATATTTTCGTTGGCATGACATGTCTGAATCAAGAAAGGTTCGATTGGCCGTTATGAAATTAACGGGACAAGCTGGGCTATACTGGGAAAATTTAGAGAGGATGATGAGGTACAGAAGGGAAGACCCCGTGGACACTTGGGAAAGCATGAAGAGAAGCTTATGATGAAGTATGTTCCACCATCATTCAGTCAACAATTGTTGGACAAATGGAATTGATGGACCCAGGGAAACAAATCAGCTGCTGACTACATTGCTAAGTTTGATGAATATCTGAATCGGTGTGGAGCTATTGAGTTAGAATCTCCCGAACAGACCCTATCTAGGTTTAGGTCCGGTCTTAGGGATGATTATCGCCGAGAGCTCATTGCTCGAGGCATCACGACTCTAGAACAGGCATATCAGCTAGTCACCGACTTAGATGAGTCTAGAGGATCCTACTTTAACCGAAGTAACCTTAAGGATAACTCTAGAACCACCACTACTGGCCAGCCACGCTTCAACCGAACACTTCCTACCCCAAGTAAACCTGCCTCCAGTTCCTCTAGCGTCAAACCAGCAGGTCCTTCTGGTGCAAAGCCCTTTGTATCCGAGAAGAGAACGGTAAGTGAACTAGGAAAAGTCAACCCTAGAACCCAATGCTACAGTGTCAAGGGTATGGTCACATTGCCAGCCAGTGCCCGAGTCAAACCAAAACCCTCTTTGTCGAAGTTCCCATTGAAGATATAGAAGGAGAGGATGATGGCGAAGAAGTGGTGCACCAACAAGACGATGACTCGGATGCCTCTGTCGAAGAGTATGAATTTAATGGGTGCATCCGAACTGTGGAAATGACGAGCTTACCCCCTAATGTAGCTCGCACCCAATTAGGAGTGGTTAGATGTACTTTAACCCAGCCTGAACCACTCAACGACTGGAGAAGGACTGCCATATTCCAAACTTGCACAAAAATTGGCAATAAGAACTGCAAGGTAATAGTGGATAGTGGCAGTTGCATCAACGCTGTGGCGTCAAAGCTAATCACCACCTTGGGAATGACACCGGTGAAGCATCCAAACCCTACAAGGTTACATGGATCGATGCTACATCTATAGATGTTCAAGAGAGATGTCAAATTCCCATCCAGTTTGCCACATACACAGAAAATGTGTGGTGTGACATACTACCCATGAATGTAGGTCATATCATTTTGGGTCGACCATGGTTATTTGACCTAGATGTGACCATACATGGACGTACCAATCAGTGTTCGTTCGTCCATAATGGAAAAAAGGTGAAGATTATGCCAAATCAACCGAAGCCGCCAACCCGAGAGAAAGAAGCTGATAAAGGGAAAGATAAAGTGGACGTTATAAATCCAAAAAAAAGGGTTGATGAGGGCAAAGGTAAGATGGAAATGAATTTGATTAGCCACGATCAACTTGAAAAGAGCTTGCAGGATGGTTCTACTTGTTATGCTCTCGTGGCTCGAGAGGCTAGCCGGGATATCGAGGAGCAGATTCCTGAGCACATCAAGCCAATTCTGGAGGAGTTTTCCGAAACCCTCCCACAAGATTTCCAGGTGAGTTGCCCCCTATGCGAGACATTCAACATGCTATAGACTTAGTCCCAGGAGCAACTTTACCAAATTTGCCCCACTATAGAATGAACCCAACTGAACATGCGGAATTACAACGGCAAGTAGAAGAGCTACTCGACAAGGGGTTCATCAAAGAGAGCTTGAGCCCATGTGCGGTTCCCGCACTTTTGGCGCCAAAGAAGGATGGTACATGGCGTATGTGTGTGGATAGTCGTGCAATCAATAAAATTACCGTCAAGTACCGTTTTCCCATTCCCCGTCTTGATGATATGCTGGATCTGATGTCAGGTGCCACAATCTTCTCCAAATTGATCTTAAGAGCGGGTACCATCAGATTAGAATCCGACCCGGGGATGAATGGAAAACCGCATTTAAGACTAAAGACGGGTTATATGAATGGTTGGTTATGCCATTTGGACTGTCCAATGCTCCAAGCACCTTCATGAGAGTAATGACCCAATTGTTTCGGCCGTTTATCGGTAAGTTCGTGGTGGTCTATTTTGATGACATACTGATCTATAGCCAAACCCAGGAGCAACATGTGGGTCATCTGAGGCAAGTCCTCCGCACACTCCATGCTGAGAAATTTTATGCAAATCCAAAAAGTGTGCTTTTTGTATAGACAGGGTTATCTTCCTAGGATTTGTGGTTTCCTCCGAGGGAGTTTCCGCAGACCCTGAGAAAGTGAAGGCAATAACCGAGTGGCCACAACCCCGGACGATTAGGGAAGTCAGAAGCTTTCACGGGTTAGCCACTTTCTACCGTCGGTTCATCAAGAATTTTAGTGTTATTATGACACCTATAACCGACTGTTTAAAGAGCGAGGTGTTCCAGTGGACTCCTGCTGCCTCCAAGGCTTTCGCTGAAATAAAGAAGATGATGACGGAAGCTCCCGTAATGCGTCTCCCTGATTTTTCAAAAGCTTTTGAAGTAACTTGTGACGCATCGGGACTAGCAATAGGTGGTGTACTAAGTCAGGAAAACCACCCGGTTGCTTATTTCAGCGAAAAATTAAATGATGCCCGGCAACGCTACTCCACTTATGATAAAGAATTTTATGCGGTTATACAGGCGTTGCGCTACTGGAGACATTATCTGTTGCCACAGGAATTCGTGTTGTACTCAGATCACGAAGCGTTAAGATATCTCAACTCCCAGAAGAGATTAAACGCGAGGCATAGCAAATGGGTGGAGTTCTTGCAGGATTACACTTTTGTTCTCAAACATAAAGCAGGCATCGAGAATAAGGTCGCTGATGCGCTGAGTCGACGTGTCACGATCTTGGTGGCAATGAGCACAGAAGTGGTTGGATTTGAGAAATTAAAGGAGGAGTATGAATCATGTCCCGATTTTGGGAACATTTATGTCACGTTACGAGACAGCCCTGTCCGTGAAATGTACGGTTTTCTCCTTCAAGATGGTTATCTCTTCCGATTCCGTAAGTTGTGTATTCCCCGTACGTCCCTTAGGGATTTTCTCTCTTGGGAATTACATGCTGGAGGCCTGGCAGGACATTTCGGTCAGAATAAGACAATTGAGGCCGTTGAACATCGATTCTACTGGCCGAGTCTGAAAAGAGATGTCTCTAAAGTAGTTAGCCAATGTCGCACGTGTCAACTGGCTAAGCAACAAAAGCAGATTGCCGGATCTTACACTCCTCTTCCTGTACCTAAGTGCCCCTGGCAAGACGTGAGCCTAGACTTCATTCTAGGGCTGCCCAAGACTCAAAAAAAGCACGATTCTATCCTAGTGGTAGTTGACCGATTTTCAAAAATGGCTCACTTCATCCCGTGTTCCAAGACCTCAGATGTGTCTCGAGTTGCTGTCTTATTCTTTGATCATATCGTAAAGTTGCACGGGATCCCTAAAACTATGGTGTCTGATCGGGATGTTAAGTTTGTTAGCTATTTCTGGAAAACACTTTGGCATAAGATGGGCACCAAACTGAAATTCTCAACCGCCTTTCACCCACAGACAGATGGTCAAACCGAGGTGGTAAACAGATCGCTAGGAATCTCCTCAGGTATCTAGTTGGAGAAAATTTAAAAACTTGGGATCTCATTTTGCCATGGCTGAATTTGCATATAACGGATCTGTCAATAGGACTACGGGTCTCAGTCCTTTTGAAATCGTAAACGGTTTTAAGCCCAGGCAACCCATTGATTTAATTCCCATGGCTCATCATCATTGTAGGGTATCAGACTCCGCATCAGCATTTGCATCCCATATCCATGCATTACATGAGGAAGTCAGAGACAAGATAATGAAAAATAATACTGATTATAAAGCTTCTGTAAATCTACATCGCCGATTAAGGTCTTTTAATGTCGGAGATTATGTGATGGTCCGCATGCGACCGAACGGTTTCCACCAGGACCGTGAAGAAATTACACGCGCGAAGTGCAGGGCCATTCAAGATTCTCAAGAAAATCAATTCAAATGCTTATGTGGTGGATCTCCCACCTGACTTTGGCATCAGTTGCACCTTTAATGTTGAGGATTTGGTTCCATATCGAGGTACTTTTGATACCCCTTCTGATCCATTTGTGGATGAGCCAAGCCAAGACCTTTTTCTGAGAGCCCCCCACTACCTCCACTTCCCCCTAAAATGTCCTATGCAACAGAACATATAGATTCTATCTTGGATGATCAGATTATCTCTACTGGAGATGGAGGGACGAGACGCTATCTCATTAAGTGGACGGAAAAACCTGATTCAGAAAATTCTTGGATTACCGAGGAAGACCTCCAGCACCTTGATCCTGATCGACTGGAGCACTACCACAGCAGACAGCAGTTCTGTCCCCCACACTCGATAGGGTCGAGTTCTTTCCACCCGGGGGGAATTGATGAGGACATCATGCCACCGCCCAGGAGCAGGTTCGATCGAGTATACTTCAGGAGGCGACGCGCTGGTCTTCTATGGCTTTAGATGGGACTTGTTTCAGGCCTTATTGATAGCAGATGTTTTAGCTTTATTTGTGTTCCTTTTATTTTTGTTCTTTTGTGGACGTTTAGTACCACATCGGTTATTTCCCTGTAGTTCTCTTTTGTAAAGCCTATATAAGGCCCCCTAGACTGTCTTATGGGAATTATTGAATGATTAAAACTTTTCCTCAAATTGTGTGTTAAATTCTTGAGTTCAACTGCTCTCGAGTTTAGGGTGAGAAGCCCGTGCAAGGGGTGGAAACCCAAATCTTTTTTTATCCTCAATTTAAATTTTGGTTTCGATTTGAAGGTGATTGCGATCCAGGTGGTTTTACATCACTAACGCTTCGAACAGAGCTCAAAACGGATTCCGAACGAGCGAGAAACGGACTCCGGACTGGTCGGGGTGGGAGATGGGTTGTTAACAGTAACCAGATGAACAGTAATATTGTTCACGGTGAACAGTGAATTTTTTTTAAAAAAATTCCTCTCTTTTTTCTTTTTTTTTCCTCTCTTTTTTTCTTTTTTTTTGTTTTTTTTGTTTTTTTTTTGTTTTTGCAAAGTAGATCTAATCTAGATCTAGATCTAACAGTAATCGATTTTTTTACAAAGTAGATCTAGATCTAGATTTAGGATTTGGGGAAGAAAAAAAATCGAAGGGGATTGGCATCAAAGCTCTGATACCAAATTGATGTAATACAGGATCGCAATCACCTTCGAATACAAATAATAAAGAAAAACTAGGGTTTTACAAGAAATAAAATGAAAAAGAGAGATTAGGGTTGGAGAAAGAACCAGATAATTTTGGGTTACGCACCCCTCACGCGGGCTTCGCACCCTTGCGCCACAGGCTTCGCACCCAAAACTCAAGAGCACTCTCAAGAGAATTTTAACTGAAAAAGTTTTTATTTAATCATTGTCTGTTTATTCATTGAGTTGAGCCTCTTTATATAGACTCTTACAAAGTGAACTTTTCCATCACAACCGATGTGAGACTAAGTTTTATAATAAAATAAAAGGCTAAACTCTAAAATAGACTAAGGCATAAAACAGTACTGGTGTGATGTTCCCATCACAATGGTTTATCTTTTCTCTCTCAGATCCCCTAATCAGTAACTACTAACTACCAAATCTTCTCTCACACTTTGCAGTCATGTGAGCCTTGGGTTCCTCTCTCTAAATTTGCAGTCATGTGAGCATAGGTGGTTAAAACTATATGACTGGGCACACTTCATATTTTTTAACTCTTCGAAACTGTGGGATGTATAGCTAAATCATAATATCAAGTAAATTTGAGCCTTGTTTTAAGGATGGTTTTAGGCAACTCTCACCGAGACTAGCGAATGCCAATCCAAAATCTTTGATCTCACTCTCTTGGAATTGGCATTATCACATAGAAGTTAAGCAGATACAATAGCTGCTTCCTTGTATGCTAGAGCAAACTTTTTTTTAATACCAAATCAGACCATTATCAATATGTTTTGAATTTTCTGGATCTATCCTTAGCTCTGAATTTTGGAAACCCATTGAATTGTATCTGAACTCCAAACTTATCACTCTGCTCTATATGTCTGAGTTGTCGTGGAGCAGGGGGTGTTACATGTCAGGATGTTTTCTTTTTGTTAGATTAACCACCACACTATATCTCTGAAAGATCTAGCCGCTGCTGTTTTACCTCTCTTGCTTTGGTTAACCAAAAATCTCCATCCTGCAATGCAGAAAGAAGGCAGGCAGAAGCTGCGCGTATTAGAGACAAGTATCCGGACAGAATCCCTGTAAGTATCATTGCCTTTTTTTCTCTTTGATATTGCATAACTTGTGAATTTTCTCTCGTACATGAATTTATCATGCAATTGTAGGTGATTGTTGAGAAGGCAGAAAGGAGTGACATTCCAGACATTGATAAGAAGAAGTGAGTTCTTCAAGTTCTTTGGTTTAGTTTCTATAGTATCATTTTATTGCCAATTGTTACAAACAATCAGTCTTTCAACCTTTTATTTATTTTTTCGTTTACTGTAGAGTTTTCATTTCTGGAAGGGTAAATTATCATAAACCATGATGAACTTTTATCACTTCTACAAGAAATTCCCATGCACAAATTGCATGACAGAATTACCTTAAGCTTTCCCCTTTATTGAAAACTATCCTTCGTTAGCGAGCCACAGGCCAGTTAGCATGACATGACATGTTCTCTTACTACTTTACACTTCTGATTTGAAGTTTTGTTTTGAGTTGAACGTAAGGTCGGTCTTCTAGTTGCCAGTTGACGCATATGGCAGTTTTGTATAAAGAGAAAACTTTATGGTTGTTACTCTGCATCACAAGTTCCTAGAGAGTTATGATTTTCTTCTAGAATGATAATCAAATCATGGAATGATGTGCACCATATTTGTTGGGCGCAAATAATTGTGATTGTTTCCTTTGTTTCTTTTATTTCCCTCATTTCTTTCTTTCTTTTCCTTTTTATCTCCCTTCATTTCTTATTTTCCTTGTGGTTCTCTTTCTCTCTGGTGCCACATGATGAGTTCTAATTGTAGTGTGATATCAGCAAACAACATAATGAGTATAATAGCAAACATGATGCAGTCTTATGAAACATCTTATTTTGGAGTGTTATTTGCTTTGTAACCAAATGGATATATGGACAATATGTTAATTTTGGGAGTAGTAAACTGTAATGTTACACAAAGTGATTGGAATTATATGTTATTGATACGGGGTTCTTGGTCCAAAAACTTCTTTCAATTTCCCTAACACTCTTTCTTTTAACAAAGACATTGTATGTCTAACCGCTGCTGGTGCAGGTACCTTGTTCCAGCTGATTTGACTGTTGGTCAGTTTGTCTATGTTGTACGCAAGAGGATCAAGCTAAGTGCTGAGAAGGCTATTTTCATTTTGTAAAGAACACGTTGCCACCAACTGGTGAGATGATACACTGAACCCAGCTGCTACAGATTTTTAGTTTTAGTTTTCATCAAAGTTGCTTTCTCTTGTATTGCATGTATCCTAAACTTTTTTTTTTTTTTTTTTTTTTTTGGGCAGCTGCAATGATGTCTGCAATTTATGAGGAAAACAAGGATGAAGATGGATTTCTTTACATGACTTACAGTGGGGAGAACACATTTGGGTTATTCTAAGTGGACGATCACGACTTCTCCCCTGTTGATAAGAGGACCCTGGGGGAAAGGAAAATAACAAGAACTTGGTGTACATTCTTTCGTTTCATGCTTCTGACTTTTGGGTATCACAAGCTTCAAGAGTGCAGTATGTGAAATCCCTAGGCTTCTGCATTTATGTGAAACTTAAATACTTATTTCTATATTGATACTGCTTTTATCTACTTTTGTGACTGATCTTGCTGTGATGTTTTAGTTCATTGATTTTTTTTCTTTTCCAGTCTAATTTCTTTTTTACATATTTTAATGCAAGAGAAAAATGTGAGTTTCTGTAAATGGGGTAGAGTTCTGGTTTCGTGTGAGCTTTCTCGGTCTTGTTTACATGTTAGTTCACAAGGGGGAGACGCTTATATCTGGGCAAGTTGCTCACCACAATTAAATCGTGTTAGTTGTGGTCTACTGGTAGCAATCAGAGAGCTTGACAACTGAGATTAGCAACTCCACATGCGTCATGAAACTATTATTAATTGCTCTCGGTGATGGGAGCAACTTCAACTTCCCACTGTGAACAAGAATCAACCAACCACAGTGATCATGAGCCAAGTTTTGTATATGGGCAGCATAAGAGATCTAAATTAAGGAATTACCAGTGCTTTTAAAATCAACTCTTTTGTAAGAGGAAAAAAAAAACAGTAGCCAAGACCAAGAATAATTCCTTAAGTTTGATTTATCAGAGAGCCAAGTAATACTAAGAAAAGGTTCTTACAATAACAGTGGGTATAAACATAAGGAAATTGCAAATTTGTCGCAAAATGAAATCTCACGACACTTTCATGTATCGAGTCTGTAGCTTTTATCATTTAGAGGTCCTCTTCTGGTACTGGTTCTTGACCCAGCTGATGCCAACACTTGCACCACTCTTCACCTTCTGCGCTCCCACTGTGGCTGCCACCTTTGCCTTGCCCAGGCCAGCGGACGCAGCAGCCTTCACGTTCGCCATCTTCTTTCCCTCACTGCTCTTGTGCTTGCCTCCGCCATCACAGTGGTCGACTCCTCCACTCGTGCCCCATTGATCAGCCCAGCTTGGTGCCTCCGAACTCATTATCTGTGAAGAAAGACGGATTGACAGTGATCAGCTTGGTTGTCTCTAAGCTTCACGAGTAAAACCTAAAACATACTGAACTTCACTTGTTCAAGCTTAAATCTATTGACTAGAAAAAAAAAACAGCTTGATGATCTGTTTGACATGGACCCAGGCTGGGGAAGTCATCTGCAATCTTGGCTTGTTAGCTAACACAGAAGCACAAGCTTGTAAAAGTGCACAGGTTCATGCTTAAACCTGCTAATATTACAGGTTGTTCTAATCTGAAAATTGACTTGTTTTGGCCAATATATGCCATAAAATCTTGCCTGAATCTTAAATCTGCTTGTAAGGACACAGACTGAGGTTGACCTTGGACATCGGCCTCGGGATTAAATATAGATTAGATTGTCTTTCAAAAAATTTCTAATGCACAGTGGTCCAGGCGAATTGCACCACTTTCAAGCTCCATTCCCATAACATAACAATCAAACTTATGAAATTGAAATATAAACTCACGACCAGCAAACAAACAAACAAACAAACAAACAAATAAATAAACATGACAGCAGAACTGATCAAGCTGCAAAATTTCCCATATTAACCAACATCAGTCGTTGATTGATATAAACCAAACTAAATGAGGCGAACCGGGCAGGCAGGCTGAGAATGGATTGTCATGTTCAAACCTAATATCAAGCTTAAGACTGACTTTTAAGAAAGCTGCTATCAAAGTAAAACACCCGGTTAACGTTTCCTAATGGAGTCTAAAGTCTCACAAGTTGCATGGATAATGAGATCTAAGCATTAGATTGTGCCTCCTATATGATATGAACATGAGGTTGGCTTCCATATGATGTTACGTGCCTTCTAGGGGTTAGTTTCTTTTTGGGAGTTCAAAGCTCTAGATGACTATGACTTTGTTAAAGTAGTAGAAAACTGCAAAAAGTCAAATTACAGCCTAGTCCATTACATTGCTCTGATTTTGTATGTCCAGCAGCAAGTTTTTATCTTCCAGGATACCTCTCCATTTAATCATTATTAATTGTATTATATATTAAACAAAATGACCTTCAACAGGCTTATAAATGATTACTTTTTCCCTTAAAAATAAAAAATTTCTCTTCTGATTCATACAGCTTCTTGTGGGCAAACACAAGGCGGATTTGTCCCGGTCATTGACTGGAACAAACATGTGAAGGAGAACACCACATGCTTGAGGAACTAGGTGGGTGCTCTAAAAAAGCCCAGAATTCTGAGATAGGAATTAATAAAAGAAAGGTTTGGGGGTGTATGCATGAGTTCCATTTTTTACTGTGTACTTTATATTCAACAATAGTATACATAAGGTAATTATAGAGGCTGGCAACTAAATCTTCAAATCCTAAAAAAAATCCATTTGGCATAGAATAGACAGGGAGAATAAATGATTTTTTATAACAAGGATTAAAATAACATAAACCAACATATTAGATAATTTTGATTAAAAATGTGGCCCATCATAGAACACATCTAAATGGAGGTTTAAATCACTGAATAAACATATAAACCCTCTGACAATTTTTAATCCTTCTTAACCCTTCCGCTCCTATCCAGATTTACATAAAAATGCCTTTGGTTGCCAAATGGGAGAAAGAACACAAATAATCATGGTAGTCCACTACTTATCAATTGTATACACTGATGAGCATTTTATTGGACAGAAATATCTTCATAAATCTTTATTCAGATATATATTTTTAATATCTGACATTTTTTCAATTTCTTAATTGGAATCACGGCTACTGGGAAATGATAAAATTTTGCCATTATTCTAATGATATTATACATGGTGCAAATTGAACCCAATATCAGACCAAATTGCTGTAATCTCTATAAGCTCTTACAGCAATTTAAATCATGACATTAAACTTCAAAACAATGGACCAAATAAACTAGAAATCAACATTTTCAACATTTATTGATTCTAGAGGAAGAACAATATGGGTTCAAAACCCATTGTGTCAGGCTACAACTTATATTTCACAAAAAAAAATAAATGGAAGAACAAAATCAAACATTGAAAGGTCAAAGATCAAAATATGTAGCTTTATCCTTGCTGTTGTCAACAATGCAATGAGTCAATGATCATGGCCTCTAAGATAATTAGCTTTTTGGTAGTTTCATTATCCTCATATTTTCGTATGGTCCTACTCAGAAAAGAAAATAGCGAAAGAGGAACAAAACCTGGGGCGCGGGAAATACAAATTAAATTTCAAATATATCAAAATAAGTTAGATAATAGATATCTCGGGGTAATATTTCGAAAATTCAAAAGAAAGTTGTTCCTAAACTCATGTGTATCCATTAAACTACACATTACATAAATTATATATGTAGATGAGAGAGGGCACCTGAGAGGAATGAAGGAAGATGGATTGTCGAGATGATATTGATGCAAAACAAAGAATAAGAGGTATAGTAAGAGTTTGTTGTCCTGTTGCCTTAAATATGAAGTGTGGCCTCTATTCCGAAACTACGTAACCTGCAATCTTCATAGAGTTTGTTGCCCTGACCTATTTCTTAAAGTTTGATAACCTTGTAAAACAAGGATCAACTTAACCTGGAAAACCTTCTTCACCACTTATCAAATAGCCCATCCTAAGCCAACAATGCAAGGGCATTGAACACCATGGCAATCCATCATTGCCAGGTCCAACATCAAGATTTACAATGTAGTTACCAGTATGGTTATCTAAGTTAGAGGAGTGGAAACGGGTTGGGTTGGGGAAGCCATCTTGGTTGATAATGCGCAATGATGAAGATTAGAAAGTCTTGGCCGGAGGAAATTAAAGGGCTTTTGGTTAAGACTTCCTTTCCAATCATCATCATCTCATATTATCAACTACGACGTATTCCCTTGCCCCTCCCCCTCCTCTAATCCATCTAAGCATGCAGGTAAATTCAATGCCATAACTGACTCTTCTCAGTCTGTTCTGAGAGTTTGACTCAGCAAATTGACCAAGACATTCTTTACATTGCTCGCTTGGATGAGCTATTTAGTAAGTGGTGACACATTTGCAAGTATTCATTAGGTTGTCAAGGCTTAAGAGACGTGTTTCTAATAACAAAGGTTGCCAAGCTTATCAATCATTAGACCAGCCTCATCTACGAGAGCCCATTAGATTCAACTAGTTAGGGCTTGACTCACGTCAACTTCTCACTAGAAAGATAGAAGAAAATTCAATTATATTGATTTACTTATATAATAGTGTGTATTTTTCCTTTTCATAATTCCTTCTCATTTGGAACACTCAACAAATTAGGCAATCTTTCTCATAGAAAACTATTTTCAAGCTTCAAGCTGAGATGTCCAAACGTATGAAACTGAAACTTGAATATCAAACTCATACCCAAAAAACAATACAGTTTGATGCAGGTTCCGATCTTCTTTTGCAGTAAACTACGCAACCAACTTCATTCCGATGATACAAAGAAATGTTTAAACATACGAAATTGATACTTGAATACCAAATTCAAAACCATAAAGAAAATCCCATATGACAGTTGCCAATAAACTACTTTTTCAAGCTACATTTCCATAATATAAAGAGTCCAAACATATGAAGTGAAATTTAAGCAAATATTTCAAACAGACATAAAAAAAGGAAAAGAAAGAAAGAACCAGTATAGCTAAATAAGAAGGTGGAAACTTTAAACATGGCAGGAAAAGTGATGAAGCTGGACGCTGACAGTTATTAACTATAGACAATCGTAGGTGAGATTAAATCTGAATTGCGCTGGGTGTAGGCTGAGCATGGTTTCTGTAGTAATAAACAAAAACCAAGCTTAAGGCTGATTTTCATGAAAACACAGCATCAAAGTAAAACACTCAATTAAGGTTCTTTTATTCTGGTCTGACATAACACGTGTTTCTTATAGTCAATGAAACAGTGCATTGAGTCAGGGATGGCTAACGGGACGAATCGGGTTGATTTATCCCGTTTGCTAACGAATCCGTTACGAGACGGGTTGAACTCGTCTCGTAACGGATCCAAACGAGACGAATCAAGTAATCGGGGAACAAATCGAGTCTCTTGACCCAATTTGTTATCCGGATACGCCAAGACGGGTTTGACCCGTCTCGGATTTTATTATTATTTTATTTTTGAAATTTTCAAATTTACCATAATAGGGTTAAAAAAATAAAATAGGAGTCTGAAATTAATTTTTTCCTCTCACATATATAATAACATGGGACTTTTAAAAAAAAAAAAAAAGGAGGGGTCGGGGTCCCCGACCCAATTCGTCCCGTGATTCGTCACGGGACGAATCTAACCCGTCCCGTTTATGCGAGATGGGACAATTCGGGTTGACCCGCCCCTAAATGAGGCGGGTCCGAGTTGACCGGCAACCCGCCCTGTGCGACTCAAACAGGGCGGGTCGAAGCGGGTCGATCCGCCCCATTAGCCATCCCTACATTGAGTAGAATCAAAATAGAAAAATGGGATTATTAGGTCGAGTAGTGATACTCAGACCACTGGTCAATGGATCATGCCTTATAGTGCTTTCCAACTGGTGGATAGCACGAGGCCCATGTAGATGTCACAATTTTCTCCTCTTTTTTTTGTTTAAATTTCTCTTACATTAATCAGGAGGTGGCGGTATGCAGACAACTGGTCAAGTTCTTTTGCCAAGTTGGTCTTCTATATGATCTTATTTGCCCTGTAAGTATTTGTTTCCTTCGAAGTCAAAAGAACTAGATGCCTATAACTTGGTAAAAGTAAGCGGAAAAGATTTAAAAATTCAATTAGCAGACTAGTTTTTCTATTCCTCTTAAATATTTGGATCTGTTGACTAGTTATTAATCTTCTAGAATCCTTTATTCAATTACTGTATGCTTTTGCATTAAATAAAAAAACTCACTTAGTAGAGCTTATGGATATAGTTTCTCTCCTACAAATAATTTTCCTCCTAACTCAACGACATCTATGTGAGTACCTTTGTTTTCTCTTTGTTAATTTCAGCAAACTGTCTCCAAGGTGTAGTTACATGAGCTGGCAAATGTGCATCAAATCTATTAGGTCCCACTAATTGAGTTTAAAAGAGATGAACAGGTTTCCATAATAAGGGTTATTATAACCTAGAACCACAAATTGGTGATTATAACCTGTGTTAAAGATGGATTAACAGAACCTCTCCTATCTTTAAACATCTCTTAAAGCCATTAAATAAACAAGTAACCCTTCTGTCAAAAAAAATCTAACAAACAGTCAAATATGAACAAAGGACTTTCCAACAAACTTCTGTTGAAATCAGTGGCGTACGCAGAATTTTCACTAAGTGGGGGCGAAAACATTTTGAACTAAAATTGAAAATTTATGAAAATCAAATAACATATTCTAAGTTTTGATATTACAAAAAAAATAGAGGGGCTCCCATTCAAGACAACATATCTCACTCTAAATTATAATGCTCCCCTTCGAGGAGCCATATTCTGAAATCGTTGAATGATTGATTCATTGTCAATGTTGTCAAATATGTCTTTTTCAATATATATCACCAAGCAATCATTCATCAACTCATCGCCCATTCTATTACGCAGTGAATTCTTGATAAACTTCATTGAAGAGAGGTTGTGAGAGTTCTTAATCCCCAGAGGAGAGACTAAGAATCTGTCATTAGGAGAAACTAGAGGGTTTTTTTTTTTTTTTTTTTTTTGGAGATCAGGAGAAATGATCCAAGTTGGATTTTTTGCTTAGTTAACCCAACTCCAGTGGGGGCGACCGCATACGCTCGCCCCCACCTGCGTCCGCCACTGGTTGAAATCTTTATTTGAATTCAACTATTTTATAAGGGGCAACATTTTCTCAACCTCATGGAACTATAGATTGTAGGAATCGAAATTTCTTTATCCAAATATAGCTCCAAAGTTGATGATAATCCCTATAAAATCTAACCACACAAGAAAAATATAATTAGAAGAATGCATACAATAAAACCAAAATAAAAACAACTCAAACTCTACCGTGCTCATCTGTTTCCTGATCTTAGACAAGGTCCATAGATTAGATGGTCAAAAATCAGAAAACCCATATGATCTTCACCGCTCTCAATAAGAATCATGGCCTCTAAAATCCTTAGCTTCCATATTTTCGTTGCCATACGCACGAAATAAAATAGCAAAACACAAAAAAAAAAAAGAAATCCCTCCATGAATCAATACAAGAATCAAATAGAAACACACAGTGATAGTAAGAGAGAGTACCTGCAGTGAGGAATGAATGAAGATGGGCTCTTGCTTAACGTGATGGGAGCTGAGAGAGAGAAGAGAGACGAAAGAGCACCAGAGAAATTTTTTGCTGGGCTATTGCCTTAGATTAATTTTGCCTCTTTTGGAAGAAGGCTAGGCCAGTGGGGTGCTCTTTATATTGCCAAGAGTGGAAAGGGGTGTGCTCTGTTTGGCCGAGGACTCTGTTTGACACCCGGGAAACTTTCGGGGGTCCCTCAAATTTATGGTGCTTGGTGCCATTGTGAGTGTTGAAATTTGCAGGTGAAGTTTATTACTTCCCTAAAGAAAATTTTCACAGTTGTCTCAGACTGGACCTTGAAACCAATTGGCATACAACATATTGGACCACTCTGAAGAAAGCAACTGACAGAGGAGGAAAAAAGAATAGGAAAAAAAAAATTAAATAATTTTTATTTTTGAATTTTAAATAATCATTTTGAGTTCCAAAATTAGAAATTAATACTTGCAAATTTGTTCAAAAAATATAAAGAAAAATAACCGATTCATGCAAATCCAAATTTGAAGGATGCCAATTATCTCAAGAGGATATGAACATATATCCGCGTTGGGCCAATGACATAATACCACAATTTGAGCTTATTTTTATGTCCTTTTACAAAATGGAGTCGTAATTTAATTAGGCTAAGTAAGTAGAAAACAACAACAGGCAAATACCACAATTTGAGCTTATTTTTATGTCCTTTTACAAAATGGAGTCGTAATTTAATTAGGCTAAGTAAGTAGAAAACAACAACAGGCAACGAAAATGATAGAGAAAAAGGAAGATTAGAACTCAGATATTATAGCTTTCATAATTAGCTCCTAGGATAAACTTGGTTCAAATTAAGTTAGGAGTCAGATGGGGCTGGGTCTAGATTGAGTTTGGTGTCAAGGGTGTCGTAGTTGATTTTTTTATTGTTTTGATCCATATCTTGCCCATTGTAACTTATTATTAAGCGGGTCGAATATAATTCTTTTGTTCTCTTTCATCTTAATTGATTGTTGGCCGGTTTTGAATCTGGGATCTCTCATAGTCCACTTTGAAGTTAACCTTTTCACTTTCATTTCACATTACCGATCAAATATCAGAAAAGACATTACACTTTTTCAGCTACACTTCTCAATTATCATCCAAATTCTAAAAAAAAAAACACAAATTCTTATTTTCAAAGAAAAAAAAAAAAACTCCTACTCCTCACTTTCACACTTCCGGGCATCCAAACGGCCCAACAACATTTGCACATCTGACGTCCCAACCTCTTACTGACCAAGGAATCCCTTTATTGCTTAAACCCCCTTGATGTACTTGCAGTCACATCACAATCAGGGACAATTCTCAACCATCAACGCAAACTGTAAATGCGATGCAAATTATGCAACTTCACAACCAATGATCTTAGATATCTTCACAAGAATCACAACAACCAAAAACCCAGAACATAATCATCCCAAAACAATATATAATACAAATAACAACCTAATTAATAAAGTTCATAACAAATTAAGACCAGAATAATTAAATGCTTTGTTTTGTTTTAAATTATAATCCTAAGCCTATTCTCCTTCCTTGTTGGATGAGAGAGAAGAGGGAGGCTCAAACTTGCTGAAGAGCCTGTGGCCTGAGATCAAGGAGAGAGCAAGGAAGCACACAAAGGCCATGAGATGAAGCACCAATGACACTTTGATCTTGCTGCAGAACTTGCCATAATAACTGCACACCTCACTCCATGAAACTCCCCTGTCACCCTCTTGTGCCAAATAGAGCAGCTCTATCACTGCCAATAACCTGGAGAACAATAGAATATGTGAAACAAAATGACTTAAGAAATTAATTTGAAAAAAAAAAAAATAAAGAAAGTGTTAGATTGAGAACCTGGTCCATGACAAAGAGAAGCCAGTCACAGCTGAACCATCTGAAGCATGAGAGGAGAACAGAGACAAGGACATACCCAGCAGAGATGGCATTGATCCAAACCAAGTACCTGAAACAAAATTAACAATGAAATAAAATCATGAGGCAGAAGTTAATTAAGAGAGAGGGAATTGAGGTAATTCTTACTTGAGCCCAGTTAGGTTGCTGAACTCCACCTTGCCATAAGACTCAATGGACTGGTTGTTCTTGGCCATGACCCAGACGGAGGCAGCAGTGAGAGGGAGCACTGCAAGCCTCAGGATGAGGTCTATGAGCCTGAGATTGTGGTGAGCGTTTGGAATTGAATCAGCAGCCACTGCATTTTCATTTTTTTCCCCCCTTGTTGGTGGCTAGTTTGTAGGATGTAGTGTTTGATTCTTTATTTCCTAATAAAGAGAGAAGAACATTGTGGGGTTCATGAAAGGAAGGATGGCAATGTGTGCAAAAGGCTGAAGGAGATGAGTAAATGTTCGGTGGGTGGGTGGGTGAGTGTGTGCTACTGCATGCTGCTACACTTTTCTAGTGAAGTGAAGCATTCATGGCTTGTGAAGTGGCATATTTTTGTTTGAGTTTTTTTCTTTTTAAGGAGAGAAAGGACGAAATGTGAAGTTACAAGAGGGGTTGAGAGGGAAAAGAGGTAGAAATACAAGAGTGCTATTACAACGAGCAATGTCAAGAATTCAAAGCAATTAACGTAACAAATTATGATGGTGACTTTCAGTACTTGTAAAGTGGGAAGTCAGTTTGCCAAAAAGCCACAATGATGAGATCCGACTCCCAAGCTTTATGATAGAAGGAGATCTTACTTTGAACCTCCTTTGATTCCTCTCGAGCCAAAGTATCCAATCTTATTGATTGACTTCGTTGTGTGAGATATTAGAAATCTTCCAATCAGCTCAAAGTGATGCGATGGAAGATGGTCAAGAGGAAATAGTCAAGCGAGTCCTTTCCGTTGCTCAAAGCTTCAAAGTGAAGGGACAATGAAAGAAAATATGCGTGATGATTTTCCGATCAACCCCACAAAGCAAGTACGCAGATGTGATATGAATATCCTTTTTGGTAAGGTTGTCCACCGTTAAGAGACGTTCATGAAAAGAGAGCCATATGTATACTTTGATTTTTAATAGAGCTTGTGTAACCTAAATCCACCGAAACAATTAGTTTCTTCTCAGACTATTGAGACTTTTACAGAGAGAGTTGACGGTGAAAACTACTTTGCTTGAACTTTCATTGTCGAACATCTGGAGTTAAAGAGAGGCTTTGCGGTTGGAGAAGTTAAAAAGGGGTTGAGGTTATTGGAGAGGGGTTGATGTGGTCATCTTCTAAATTGAAAAACCCATATTATTCTTCCGTTGAATAGAAAATTTTGGATGTTATATTCATGTTTATTTGTATAATTTTCAATTATAACCGTGTAGCTAACCACGATAAAAGGATTACTGTCCATTGCTTTATTTTGAAGTGTTTCGGTTATTTCTTGCTTTCTTTTTCGTTTTTTTATTTTTTTCTCCTCTTTGTTTCGCTATACGAGGAGCACTTGTGCAATTGCAATAGATAGTTATTTTGTGTGAATTACAAGCCAACGTGATTCTTGTTGGCAAGCGAAAAGAGAGACTCGTTAAGAAATTAAGTGATGTATTTTCATTGAAATAGTCTTAAAATAAAAGGTTGAGTTTACTGTGAACAGTGAAGGTGGCAAACTTGGACCTAGATCACAAAGTGAAGAACACAGATATGAAATTAAATCTAAACCCTCTTGAGAGAGCTCGGACACAGCGGAGCCCAAATTATTAATTTAATGGCTAATGGAAATAGAAATCGCAAGTCAGGCCACTGAGCTAAAGAAGTGGATAGCTTCTAAAAATTGATATAAGAGATGATTTTCATTTAACTAATTTCATGAATAAAATGTATAATTTTTAGAACGGGGTAATGTGATTTTTCTGAATTCCGTTAAGTTAATAGTTATTTTAGTGGCAGAACCAAGATTTTAAAGATGGGGAGGGGGGCACAAAATAACGAGCCGGGTGTGTCTTTAGCTGTCGACATCTTTTAAAAGAATAATCAGAATGGGATGGGGGCACAAAATAACGAGTCAGATGTGCCATTAGCTGTCGGCATCTTTTAAAAGACAACCAGAATGGAACAGGTTTCGATTCTGAGGTTATGAAGTGCATTATATTAACAACACCATAAATTTTTCTCACATGTCTTATTTAATCATCTAAATTTCAATTAAAGATCACAAAAATAGAAAGAAAATGACATAATTTACCATCAAGCTGATAGATTTGACCCTCTTCTGCCACCCAACAACAAAAAAAACCACTTCGTTCGCCCCAATTATAGAAGAGAAAACTCAATAGTTAACACAAACATAAATTTAGATAGTAATAGAAACTAAATTCAAGTAAAATATAAAAGCAAAGCTACACTATATTGTCAGCAAACATATCTTTAAAAAAAGAACATTTTAAGTGAGATTCAAAACTTACACTAAAATTTTTACATCTGCCAAAATGAGTAGGTGGCGAAAATTGAATGAAGAAAATAAAAACAATGTAGATTCATGGGCATGGGCATGGGCATGGGCATTCTATGAATTCATTGAACCTCGTTCATCATCAAAGTGGATGTTAATGCAAGGGGAAGTACATAGAGATTAGAGGAGTAGGGTAAACAAATTAGGGCTAGAGAATAAGAATATTATTTTATTAGTGGAAACCTATACATGAATAGAAGAGAAATTAAACATTTGAATTAAGAAAAGAAACTTTAGAAAATAAAATAAGTGCAGAAAATAAAAAAGACATAAAGAAATGAAATGTACTTAAGAAAAAGAGAAGAGAAAAGGAATGAAGCATGGATGATCCCTTTCCCCTTGTCCTCGATTAAAAGAGACAATTTTGTAATGGAAAGGCGAAGAATAATGTATATGACTACGACTTAATTGATGGTGTTTGTCACAATTTGTTTCCATCTATTTCATTCTCATTTACTTCAAAAAACAACGCTTCAAGCAGTATAAAACTCTTAACAAGTATTTAAATCCTGCTAGTCCTTTCTTCTAAAATTATCGAGGCCTCGATATAATTGTTAATATTTGTTAAGAGTTTATATCATTTCTCGCAGGATTTAAGTTATTAGCGGTTTAAGTTTCAGTGGATGCAACATTATGCTTTACTTTTCTTCTCTCTTGTCATATTACATTTACGCTCACATTGAAATTCTTATTACATTTATGTTCACAATGGAAAAAAAAAAACATCATTTGTCCGCCATTGCCTCCTTTCTTGCGTAAAACTATCGCTGGTGGAGTCTTGGAGATGGACATGTATTACAAGTATCTAGTACCATCTGCGTCTGACTAGTTGCTCTTTACTATGAGTAATTCCTAAAGAATCAGTTCACGCATTAAAATAATAAAGTCAGTATAATCAAATCACAAATAATCACCACAAATGCACAAATTTTACGTGAAAAATCCGAATGGGTAAAAACCATGGAGAAGTGGAGAGAGATTTTTTTCACTATATCAATGGTGATTACAGTTGAGAGTTCTCTAGTGTACTGGGTTTCTGGATATAGTTGATCGTCCCCTTTCACGTGAGAAGGGATATACTATTTATAAAGGTAGTGTCTGTTTAGATAAGACTGGAGTGTCCAGCTTTATTTAAACATTCAACCTTTTATCTCAAAGGCGGTTAGAACTAAACATCCTGATTTGAACTGGTTAAGTAAGACTCTATCTTTATCTAGTGGTCTGCGTCCAATTGTTAATGTAGTTGATCTATTCCCGAGCTACCACTGCCGAGTTCATATAAATTTGACTTGTAGATAGAGATTCTCACAACCGATTCTATCTTTGGTTCTGAACACCTGAGTCGTTTCGAGTTTGAATTGGATGAGGGCTCCCAATCAGAAGTTCTAGAAGCTGTCAAGTGTCGCATATTTGTTTGGTGCTGCATAAACGCGTGACGTGATCTCAGGGAGGTCGAAAACTGACCACTACACTTTTGTTGTTGATCAAGCGGGAGGGCATGCTGACAGTCGGGTTTAAACTGGTCGTGTGGGACGAGAAAATGCGCCCTGGCTACTACTGACTAACATGAAAGACAATGTGTTGTTTGTGCGTCAGTAACAGCCTCTCTCTTAATGAATATTGCCAGTATATTCCTGCATACAAAATGTCTGCATTCACATTGCATGCTCTCATATACGTTTAAGCAGCACTTGGTTTAATATTGTAATATGATTACTGAGCAAAAACAAGTACCTATTTATTTTTGTAAAGTTTAATTTTTCTTTTGGATAGAAAAAGCTGTAGTCTGTGCTCTTGATGGCTTGTTGAGTTTTGAAAAGCCAACTCAAATAGGGTTATAAAGTGCTTGCCAAAACTTGAATAATCAGTTTCTGAAGAAGAACTAAGAAAAATTCCCGCTTGAAAATTTGCAATGATTGACTGAGAGTTATGAATGCAGCCCAGATACAAAATATTTGGGAGCTTTGATAGATTTAAATAGATGTGCAAACTGTATGCGCATATTTTATTTTAGAGAATTAAAATTTTGATTTTTTTTAATACTTTAGTTGAAGCATATAAACTGTTTACTGGTTCCAATATGGACATTAAAATGTACTTGCGTGGCTCAGATTTGTTGTTAGCGTGCATTTTGAGAGAAGTTTTGTTTTGCTGTTGGAGTTTAAAAGCAATATATGCCTGTTTTCTTCTCATTTTCATGTGACAGTATATCTTTTTTCCCTTAGCTTCATTTTTGTAAACTGCCACTTTAGCAATGGTAATCCTTTTTGATCTTTATTACCTTTATACGTTTTCGGCCAAAAAATTGGCATGATTTTAGAGAATGTTTGTGAGGCTTTTGTGATGATGGTGATGCCAAGTTCATGTTATCTCTCTAATTTTTCTTCTCTTGCTTTTGTAGTTTCCCTCTCACATCATGATGGAGGGAGTCAGGGAGTCTGAAAGTTTTGCTCATACTTCTATTCATTTGTATTTGCAGGAATAATACTTGGGTAGAAATCCTTGGAAGGCTTTGGGATGTACTGTTGGATATGTAGATGGACGGTTACACGTATCTTCGTAAATTAAGTCGTGTTGGGGCTCTGTCGTTCAGTATTTATCTGAATAATATTCATTCGCTATTTCCGAATAATATTTAACTCGAGCTGTTTTAATGGTTCTTGTATTTATTTACGTAATTTTTGAAACTAAAATTGTTTTGGGATCTGTTGTTCGATATTTATCTAAATGATGTTTATTCAAGCTCTTTTGAGTTTTTGCATCTTGCTGTATCTGTAACCCCTGTGAGCACTTTATCCCTTGAGACCTGATTGAAATATTAAAGTAGTTAATTTTAATAATTCCCTTTCCAACAAGGCTAGCTACAATCAATTGAAGACCCATAGCCTCGCAGATCAATTATGAATAACATTGAACAATCAGTTCTGATCAAAACCAGGCCAGCTTCAAGAAATACAATAGACAACAGTGGTAAAAAGGCCAGCAAGAAGCTGGTAATAAAATCAACACTTATTACTTTACTGGCAGCCATACACAAGTGGTAAGATACAAAATGGCCATCCCTGTAGTTTAAAAGAATGTAGGAGAGGGCCCCACAGCCTCTCCCTCTCTTCCCCTCACTCTGTAGTCTATACCCTTCCCAATTCCTCTCCCCCTCTATCTGCTTTGAAGGATCTTCTCCATTAAAACAGGAAAATTCCCTCCCTCAAAAATTACCCAGCTATATGTATGATTCTCTTCTTCCAGGCCAATTACATACACCTCGGTAGCTCTACGTACACAATGTACAGCCTTGCTGGTGATTTGTTGGTGTCATCAAAAGACTGCATTCCACAGAGTACTCTCCCCCTCACCGCAGCGACGGTGAACCTCCGAGATCCTCTCTGCCGACTTGCAAATCCCACTACAGCTCCAGTCAAAGGAGGCAACACACAGGTTGCCGGCTTGCGCTTTCCATTCGCAATCTGTAGGGGTAATCACTTTTGTTATATCTCCAGCTTACAGATCCATGCAAAAAAATTACGGTTCCTGTGCGAGTTAAAACCTTACCAGGAGGGGTACCACAGCATAATCTACGATCATCAATATGTTCCACGTCTAATCCAATGAACCAAGCTCCCAAAGAAACATCCTCATTCGCATACTTGTGTAACACGTGCCTAAATTCAAAGAAATTCCACCCGAAATTAGATCCCAAATGAACAGACATACAAGCATGTATGTATTTAAACTCCTTCCAAAACCAGCAGACTGTACCACCCAAAATAGCAATCAACAGCTTTGCAAAGTGCATGCAAAAGTTCACTTACTGGTTTATGGATATATAAGTTGCCAAATCTTTGGAGATGGCATATAGCTGGCCAGTGGCATGGCGGAAATATTTGTTTCCGGCCTCCCCAAATTTCCAATACTCGGGTTCATGATATCTTACGCCCCTGTCCAATAATAAAGGAACATCTTGAGAACTTTTAGAACAAACAATATTCAGTTACTGCTCACTGCTCCAATATGTCATCCATGTAGGAGTCTTACTTTTGAGCGAGAACTGGACCGGACTTCATACATCCAATATATACACGAGGCTTTGACCGGTGCCTAGCTAAAGTAGTTCCAAGGGTTGCTGAAATAAATCAAACATAGAAGATTCAGATAAACATATGTTCATAATGTTAAGGAAACCTTGTTTTGTTAAAGAAGCAACTTGTTTTTAAAAAAAAAAAAAAAAAAATCCATCCATCCATCAATCAAAAGAAAAAAAATGAATAATTATTTTCACGTGCAGATATATCGACATATCATGAGTGTTAAACAATATATATCAAATAAAATTTTAGATTCAGACAATTAAACAATAAATCCTTCTTTAACAGTGAAAATTATAAATGAACTATAGCTTTTAAACTTCAAACTACATTGAGTTAAACCTTTGCAAATGCTAAATTCTCGAGAGTAAATGCAAGTACCGCCCAAATATTATCTCTTATTATAGAATGACCAGCTGTCTCCATGAGAAAACAACAAACACTAATAGTTTAAATCATATATTCTTATGGTTTCAATTTCTCTGCCTTTCCTGGTTAACTCTATGATTGCCGAGGAAAGCAAAAGGGAATAGTTATTGAGGCATTATACTATGCTGCCCCAACAATTCCCACCAAATTCATCTCTGTTGGTTTCACATCTTTAGGATCTAGGGACAAGACCATCTAGACCTATGAAGCAACAATATCGCTAGATGCTGCAACAATATAGGTCACATCTACCAAACTTTTTAAAGTTGAGCAGTTTGACGAGGATTGGTAACTGATTATCAAGAGACAAGGGGTCAAGAATAACCATATCATTATTATGACTGATTTTGTTGTATTCTACTGAAGTATATTGTATACAATTAGACTTGGCTACTTCTTAGAAGGATTTGGAAGAAATCTTTCTAAGTAAATTCAATGATAGGTCATTCAAATGAAAAATCCACTTTATTAAACTTAATCTACATCATGCAAAGTGCCTGAAAAACAAAAATAAATGAATTTTAATTATCTTGCATATGCATCAACTATGACAAAGTGTATGGCCAAAGATAGCATACTGCTTAAATCTAGACTTTGGGGCATAAATTCTAGATTCAAACCGTCAGTGATGATTTAAACACTTATAAACCATTCAAACATTCTAGACCATTAAACATGTCACTATTTTTCAGCTGTCCATGTTGTGCTTACTTGATGCATAGGCAAAAAAAAAAAAGTACTTGCGGTTTCTAGGCACCTCTAAATAATTTAAATCAACTCGAATAGAGAATCTTCAATTTGATTTTCCTATCATTAAATTTGAATCAGAATTATCTCTACTCTACTGTTATAATATTTATATTTATTTGTCCTACTACATGTTCCTGTTTTCTCATTAAGTAAACTAAAAGACTGAAAAAGAGGCATATTTATGAATGTTTAAGCATCATCTTCAGCACGCAATAATGTATAGAAAAGGATATAGTTACTTTGCTCCAACACCGGGGTTCAAAGCAGCCTCCATCTTGAACTTTTTTAATTTTTTTTAATCTCCCCCCACCCCCCCACAACCCAAAAAAAAAAAAGGGATTACGTACAAAAATGCATGCTTACATTCTGACATATATATAATCTGTATCAATTTGGCATTGTAGGAAAATAAATCACAATTTTGTTTACACGTGAGACACCAGAAAGCTTGCAGGTACTTACACTAAATAGGTTGTGAAAACTCGATTATCAAGGTTGGAAAACTATCAACGTAGAAAACGTAAAGCATACATATTGCCCCAACACAAAGTGAGAGAGAAAACAACATATATAAGATGAAAACTAGTATACAAATGCAAGTATTGGAGTTTGGATTAAACTCCTCACCTATATTTACATGTACATCATCATCAACTTTGATGTAGAATTCTGCATCCCACATAGAACTGCAGTAACAAAATATATTTTGGTCTTGGTTGACATTCAAGGTATCCTTCAACATGATCCTGCAAACCATAGCCAATTTGTGATTTCAGAGTTATTGTTATTTTGAAAGAAAAAAAAAGGATCTAGTGGCAGATGCAAGCATATTTGCATATTATTGTAGCACTATTAAATGGAATTTTTGGGGTTCAAAGGCATCATCTAAAGATCATTGTGACAGAAAAGCAAAATCTAAGCAGTGCCAAGAAGAAAAATCGGCCCGGGGGGGGGGGGGGGGGGGGGGGGGGGG